>JAXCGZ010011381.1:0-30000 GCA_037179515.1 Halocaridina rubra | reverse complement strand
GATTATGGGAGATTTTAATCATAAAGAGATAGATTGGATAAATCTTTACCCACACAGTGGTGAGGACTCATTCGGGGCAAGATTCCTAGATTGCGTACAAGGGAATTTCCTATACCAACATGTAATGGAACCAACGATGGCCAGGGGTGGGGATGAGCCATCACTACTTGATCTAGTATTCACAGAGGAAGGGAACAGAGGGTTAGAGTAAGACACTCAGTGTCTGAATGGAGAAGAGTTAGTAGTGGAGTTCCACAGGGTTCAGTTTTAGGGCCACTTTTGTTCCTTGTATATGTAAATGACCTACCAGAGTCTGTAAATTCATTCATGAATATGTTTGCAGATGATGCAAAGATTGTGAAGAAAGTAAAAAACGAGAACAATGGTAGAGAACTTCAGGAGGATCTAAATAATCTGCATGAGTGGTCAGAAAAGTGGCTAATGAAATTCAATACTTCAAAATGTAAGGTAATGAGAATGGGTACAAGTGCAAGAAGGCCCAAGCTTGACTACTCGGTGGCTGGAGTACAACTTCAAGAGACAGAAAATGAGAGAGATCTAGGAGTAAACATACTGGCAGATTTGTCTCCAGAAATACATATAAATGGCATAGTAAGGGCAGCATATTCATTCTTATCAAATGTAAGGGTAGCCTTCAGGCACATGGACAAGGAAATGTTCAGAAATATTTATGTAACCTATGTGAGGCCAAAACTGGAATATGCAGCCCCCTTTTGGAATCCGCACTTGAAAAAGCACATAGCTAAGCTTGAAAAAGTTCAAAGACATGCCACGAAACTGGTGCCAGAAATACGTAATCTCAGTTATGATGAGAGGCTGAGGGAATTAGACTTACCATCACTCGAAGCTAGAAGAGTGAGGGGGGATATGGTGACAGTCTTTAAATTCCTTCATGGTTATGACAGAGTGGATAGGGATCGATATTTTGATATGGCTGGCTCTAGAACTAGAGGTCATAGTTTGAAGCTTCGTAAGAAAACTTCTTTGCAGGATGTAAGGAAATACTTTTTCAGTGTAAGAGTAGTTGATAATTGGAATTGGCTAAGCGAGGAGGTAGATAATGCTATCTCAATCCATAGTTTTAAGGACAGGTATGATAAGTATCACTAAGTCTAAAATGGAACCGATCAGGAGACGGGAAGATACGAGCTTTGGGCTCTTTCCCGTAAACACAATTAGGTAATCAATTAGGTAATCACACACACACACTTGACTACTCGGTGGCTGGAGTACAACCTCAAGAGACAGAAAATGAGAGAGATCTAGGAGTAAACATACTGGCAGATTTGTCTCCAGAAATACATATAAATGGCATAGTAAGGGCAGCATATGCATTCTTATCAAATGTAAGGGTAGCCTTCAGGCACATGGACAAGGAAATGTTCAGAAATATTTATGTAACCTATGTGAGGCCAAAACTGGAATATGCAGCCCCCTTTTGGAATCCGCACTTGAAAAAGCACATAGCTAAGCTTGAAAAAGTTCAAAGACATGCCACGAAACTGGTGTCAGAAATACGCAATCTCAGTTATGATGAGAGGCTGAGGGAATTAGACTTACCATCACTCGAAGCTAGAAGATTGAGGGGGGATATGGTGACAGTCTTTAAATTCCTTCATGGTTATGATAGAGTGGATAGGGATCGATATTTTGATATGGCTGGCTCTAGAACTAGAGGTCATAGTTTGAAGCTTCGTAAGGAAAGTTCTTTGCAGGATGTAAGGAAATACTTTTTCAGTGTAAGTGTAGTTGATAATTGGAAGTCGCTAAGCGAGGAGGTAGTTAATGCTATCTCAATCCATAGTTTTAGGGACAGGTATGATAAGTATCTCTAAGTATAAAATTGAACCGATGAGGAGACGGGAAGATACGAGCTTTGGGCTCTTTCCCGTAAACACAATTAGGTAATCACATGCACATCCACCCTGACGACCACGTTTGCCAGGGCAACTGCGAGTTTGCTCACAGCTCTGCATTGGTGACCACACTGTGAAGTTCGTTTGTTGTTCTATCGTTGTAGTTTTCCAGATTTTTTTTTTTACTTTTTGCTTTAAGCTATCCTTCATTGTAGCTCCTAAGGAAGTTAAGTGTGACTGTGATAGTGGCGTTAAAAAGCCTAAACATATTGCAGTGGAAACAAAAAAAGAAATAATATCTCAACTTGAGAAAGGTGTTCGTGTTTCTGATCTCACTGCATAGTACAACATAGCGAAATTGACCATGTGTACTATTTTAAAGAAAAAAGAGGTCTTAAAGGCGGCCAACGTGGCTAAAGGAGTTACTGTTTTAACAAAGTAAAGGTCACAGATCATAGAAGAGGTAGAAAAATTATTATTAGTTTGGACAAATGATAAACAGCTTGCTGGAGATAGTTTTAGTGAGGCTATAATATGTGCAAAGGCTCTACAGATACACCATAATTTAGTAGTGAACACTCCAAGTGCTGGTGGTGCTAAAATTGGCGAATTTAAAGCAAGTAGAAGTTGGTTTGAAAAATTTCGTTGACGACCTGGGATTCATAGTGTTGCTATGCATGGAGAGGCGGCTTGTTCGTACCAAAAGGCAGCGGATGCCCATGTCCCAGAATTCGCTAAACATATCGAAAGTGGATATTACGTCTTGCAGAAAGTTTTTAACTGCGATGAAACAGGACTGTTTTGGAAAAAATGCCTAAATGGACCTACATAACCCATGAGGAGAAGTCACTACCTGGCCACAAACTAATGAAGGACAGGCTTACACTTTTATTGTGCGCTAATGCAAGCGGGATTGCAAGATTAAGCCTCTTTTAGTCTACCACTCTGAAAATCCGCACATTTTTAAGCGCAATAATATGTTGAAGGCTCCACTTCCGTTAATGTGGAGGTCTAATAGCGAGGCTTGGGTAACACATTTCCTACTCATAGAATGGTTCCCTTAATTTTTTGCGCCAGCTGTCAAGAATAATCTTGAGGAAAAATGTTTGCCCCTTAAGTGTTTTCTGATAATAGACAGTGCTCCTGCCCATCCTCCAGGTTTGGAAGAAGACCTTGCTAGAGAATACAACTTCATAAAAGTAAAATTTCTGCCTCCCAACACCACTCCTCTCCTCCAACCCATGGACCAGCAAGTCATTTCGAATTTTAAGAAGCTGTATATAAAGGGTCTTTTTACCAGGTATTTCCAGGTCACCAACGACACAGACTTGACCCTGCATGATTTCCGGAAAGACCACATCCATATCCTCCACTGCATATGCCTCATTGACAAGTAGGAAGGAGGTCTCTTACCGCACGTTGGAGTCCGTCTGGAGGAAGCTTTGGCCAGGTTTTGTAGCTGATATCCTTCGAGGGTTTCAAGGAGGAAACAGCTGTCAACATAGTGAACGAAATTACGGGCATGGGCAAAAGTTTGGGCTTGGAGGTCAACGAAGAGGATGTGGAGGAGCTGGTGGAGGACCACAAACAAGAACTCACCACCAAAGAATTGATCGAGTTGCATCGTAAACAGGTGAAGACTATCCAAAAGGAGCAATCAGTGGAGGAGGGGGATGAGTGGGTAAAGGTTTCAAGTGAAAAGTTTAAAGAAATTTTTAGTGAGTGGAGTGATGTGCAGGCTTTCTTTGAGACTCATCACTCGGACAAAATAAAGAAATATTTAGTAAGTGGAGTGATGTGCAGGCTTTCATTGAGACTCATCACCCAGATAAAACTGTGAGCAACAGAGCAGTGAACATTTTAAATGACAATGTGATGTCTCATTTTAGAAAAAAATTATCAGCAAAGAAAAAGACAAATTAATCTGGATCGTTTCTTGTGCCTATACCAGCCAGAGAACCACCTTTCAAGAGAGATCATACATGTAGAGAAAAACCACCAGAAATACAGCCTGTACCTGAACATTTGCCTGACGTTTTTATAGAAGGGGCCTCTCTTTCGAAGGCATAGGACTCCTCTTCCTCCTCCTCCACCACCATCCACGCATGCCAGCAACAATCAACCACAAAGGTAAATATTGTACTATGTTTTATTTTGGCACAGTAGAATTTCATTCTATAATTAAGGTAGTTTTCCTATTATTTATACATTTATAATGTATAAACCCTTAAAAAAATTCAAAAAAAATTTATTTCTGGTGCTGGGGAACAGATTAATTGGATTTATATGAATCTTAATTGGAAAAACTTATTCAATTTACGAACATTTCGACTTACAAATGGAGTTAAGGAATGGATTAAGTTCGTAACAAGAGGTACCACTGTATATATATATATATATATATATATATATATATATATATATATATATATATATATATATATATATATATATATAGATATATATATATATATATATATATATATATATATATATATATATATATATATATATATATATATATATATATATATATATATATATATATATATATATATATATATCAGAGTTGGAAAAAGCATGATTAAAAGAATAAATTGAATTTTTTTTATTTAAATCAGCATTGATTATTTTTTTACTCCATTGATCACAGTGCTCCTCCACAAAGGTGAGCTGAATAACAACTAATCAGTAAAGCTGTTCTTATTCAATGTACAGTTGTCCCTTGTCACAATGGTTATAATTAGTGCTGTTTAAAACTTACACGCATGGAAAATATTAATAAAATAAAATTTCAGAAAATTTTTCCTACAAATACATTAGAGCAATTGCAATACTGGTTTTATATGAATTTAAATTGTATTTAGCAAATTAAATTTTACAAAAAAATTTCCCACAATAAATTAATTAGAACAGTTGCAGTACTGGTTTTACAGAAATTTTAGTTGTATTTGGCAGTTTAAAAAACACAAAATTATTTCCCTCAAATAATACATTAGAATAATTACAGTACTGGTTTTTCATAAATTTAAGTTGTATTAGGCAAAATTTAAGTATGGAAGAACAATCTTGGCATGATTCAAAGTGCAGTATGCAGGGGGTTGTGAAAAGATTATATGCTAATTACAGACAGTTATGGATAGACCTTGGACTATATGAGATTTCTGACTTATATGGGAGGTTGGCCCATGGCACCAGCCGCCCGTTGTGATGCTGCAACTGAAGGTTTTTTGGACTTAAATAGGACTGTTCAGGACAGTTTGATGCTTAGTCTTCCTTCGGTTATGGTTCTATTTTTATGCATACATGTACACTGAATATCTTGGATATTCCTTACACATCTCTTCCTATCTCCACACATCTTACAAATTACAACACTCTCCATCTCTATTTCAATTTACTTTGTTTTCTACATGCTTAGGCCCGATGAGGGCAGTTTTATTTTTATTTTTTTATGCCCATCCTGGTGTCACAATCATAAAAAAAAAAAAGTGGTGGAACCAATTAACAGCATAAGATGAACAGCTATTGGGGTTCCCCGTTTTGTGTATTTCAGAGGTACGTTGGAGGCCAATAAATAATTAATGATTAATTTTTCGACCTACCTGGATGGTGTAGTAAATTCAAAATTTACGCACTGAACAGTTTGTGAGCATGGCGGTCAAATACACAGCTATCAGTACAGCTGTATTTGTATATATCACATAAATGGCTTAATCTGCGTATTTATTTATGTATTTGGTTAAATTGAATTTACAGAAGGAAGTACCAAAAATTTAGCCTTAAATACGATTTTATGCGAAATAGTCTGTTGAAAGTCGCGAAAGAATACTGTGTCACACGACATTAGAAGAGGAAGAAGAACCACTGCTCAGCTTACTCTCGCCCGTCAAATTGTACCTCGTGTTCATCTGCTGTTACATTGGGTTTGCTCGTGTTTATTCGTTATTGACATTACTGTCTCCCAAGTGTAGTGGTGATAGTTTTTATGGTAGTGCTACGAAGAAAAGAAAAATCACTGTAAAACTTAATGTTGAAATAGTAAAATGCTTGGAAAAGGGAGAAGCTACTACGAACATTGGCAGCACTCTCGGATTAGCCCATATGACCATTCCGACGATCAGTAAACATAAAGATCGCATCTGTGAACTTGTGAAAGGTTCTACTCCTATGATGTCCTCTTTGATTACTAAGCAGCGTAGTCTCCATATGATTGAATTAGAGAGATAGCTAGTGCTGTGGTTTGATGACCAGCATTGATGGCATATCCCGGTAAGCTTCATGGTAATACAGGAAAAGGCTAAAATATTGTTTGAAGCCTTGAAAAGAGAAAATAGGGAAGGGAGCGGAGGTGAAGAGTTTGTGGCCAGTAGAGGTCGGTTTAAACGTTTTAAGAGTTGTGCTAATTTGCATAACCTAAGAGTGCAACGTGAAGCTGCTTATGATGATGAGGAAACAGGAAAAGGGTTTCCCAGTGTATTGGCAGAAATAATTAGGGAGGGGTGTTACTGTGTATAATAAGTATTTAACTTGGATGAGTCTGGCTTGTTTTGGAAGTGTATGCTTAGTCGTATGTCCATTGCCAAGGAGGAGAAGACAGCACCATGCCATAAAGTCAGCAAGGAGAAACTGACTTTGCTTTTGAGGGCTAATGCTGCTGGAGACTGTAAGCTGAACCCTATGTTGATTTACTTGGCAGAAAACCCTAGGGCACTCAGAAGCATTTGGAAGGGTCAGTTGCCACTCTTCTGGAAGTCGAACAAGAAGGCTTGGATAACCCATCAGATATTTGAAGACTGGTTCAGCATCCATTTTGTGCCAGAAATGGAGAGGTACATTGCCTCCAAGGGTCTGCCCTTTAAGGTGTTCCTATTGCTGGACAGTGCCCCTGGTCACCCTGCCCATGTGGATGACATTCATCCTAATGTTAAGGTGGTTTACCTTCCGCATAACACCACTGCATTGTTACAGCCAGTGGATTAGGGGGTCATTGCCTCTTTCAAGGCTTACTACCTCCAAAGGACCATGGCTATGGCTCTTAAGGTAATAGAAAAGGACAAGAACTTGACTATCAAGGACCTCCGGAAGTCGTACAATATTCATAAGACTGTGAAGAATATTGGTGATGCTTGGAAGGAAGTGAAGCAGACGAACTTGAATGGGGTATGGAAGAAACTGTGTCCCTATTTGTGAATGACTTCTTAGGCTTTGAGGAGACAGTTGAGACTGTAACCAAAAAAGTAGTTGCCCTGAATAAGGAACTCAAGTTTGAGGTGGGGCCTATTAATGTAAAAGAGCTTCTGGAATCTCATGGAGAGGTGTTATCTGCCGAAGACCTCACTCAATTGGAGAAGCAGTTAGTTGAAGAGGATGAAGAATACCAAGCCCAAAGCCCATGAGATTCCCAACCAAGAAATTGGAAGAAAGGTTTGCCTTGGTAGAGGAAGCGTTAGCAAAGCTCGAGGGTCAGGACCCCATCACTGCCAGGTGCACTAAGGTCACCAGAGTGATCAGTGATGTCCTGCAGTGTTACAATGAAATATGGGAGGAAGGTAGAGGGCATCCATCCAGACTTGCCTCGACCAATTCTTCGTGAAGGTAGAGCCTCCACCAACAGATCTTGTGCCTTCTACATCAGGTGCCTCAATTGACTCACCTGCCCCAGTATCTCCATCATCTGCTGCATGTTCTTTTGCCTCTTCAGACTCACCTGCCCCAATCAATTCAGCACCTGTCTCTCCAGCTTCCTCCTAATTATGAGCCTGTCTGTCTCTCCTTCCTTTGCAACACCCGTTCCAGTGTGCAAGCCGACCCCACAAGTTAAAGCAATATTTTACTACATACTGTGCTGTACTGTACTGTAGTGTAATTTTACTGTTTTTATGTTGTAGATTACATAAGTAAAGGTAAGCAATACTGTTAAGTTTAGTTTAACTATTTTTGTCTTAAATTAAGAAATTAAATTATTTTCCTGTGTTGTAGTATTTATTTTTGCCACTGTTGGGGTACTAGGTTCGAATTTAGATGTTTTCTGACTTACATAAAAATTCGAGTTGTGTCAGCTGTCAGAAATGTAACCCTGACCTAAAACGGGAACCTCCTGTACATTAAAGAAAGGAAAAAATCATAAGGCATATTTCTCAAAAAAAAAAAGTAAATAAATAAATAAATATATTCTATTATAAAATCAGACAGGACATCATAAGTAAACATGCACTTATTGTAAAATTTTCACCTTCCAAAAAGCAGAAAAATCTAATACTGAAAGTATAATTAGATGAAATGCTATGTACTGTCTCTAGCTTTGATACTCTCTTGAGAAACAAAAACTGCAATTAATAAAATATACTAAATTAAAAAAAAATTTCTTTAGAAAAAGAAAAGTAACTAATATGGAAAATGTGCTCAGCAGCAGTTCTTATGAAAATTCACCAGGTGTGATACCTTTTCCTGACCTTTGAATGCACTGAACAGATGTAAACACTTACTTCTTAGTTCTAGACCTTTGGAAATAAATGCAGTTGTTAAAACATACTTAGCTGAAATGCCTATGAACAGTCACCAGCTTTGATGCTCTTTCCTGACCTAATTAATTCCTGATTTTAGAATGTACAGACATTATGATGAAAAATAAGCCTCACAACACCTGATGACGATACAACTGCCATAAATGGCTGTTTAGGGGCATCCATTACATATTCTTTTAAAATATGTGCAAAATACTTCCAACATGCAAAGTTCTTTAAATGGTATACTTCTTCCATGGAATGACATGAAAGTTGGTAGATAATGTGGATGGCAGTCACAAAAATCCTGCTCTGCAGTGTGTCACTGTTCGGTGGGAAGGTGTCAAAGCTATTTTATTCTTTGCATAAAATATCTCTATATCTTGGTTTTATGCTTGTTCCTTTATTACTTCCATAAACTTATATACAACTGAAATAACCTGAATTTTTACAATTTTAGTAAATTTGGAATACTAAATTATTTGGCTACTAAGCAAGTCTCATTATACGAGAGCCACATTTCTCCTTCTAAGAGGGGTGACTGAGTCAAAGCAAAATATCTTCACTCTTTGCGGGGAGGGGATTCCCATTTCCCTCTCTTTGCTCTATGTAGTCGACTTTTACAACATGCATATATAACTAATTCATTACCAAGGAGTAGAATTACATTCATTCCCGTTGATATAAATTGCGTAACTTTATATTAGCTAAATAGAATTAATCATATTACCATATTTCGTAAAAAAAAATAATTCTGGTTTAAATCATGATTTGTTCTACTCTGATGTCAATCGATTTATTTTAAATGATTTAAATAATTTGATTCACTTCATAACAACCCTGATTACTCTTATTATAGCACTCAGATTGAATTATATAATTAGAAAGTGTACCAAAATGCAATTTTTATATACAGTATACGAGTAAATTCTATACAGCCGCAACATTTGCTTATTTTTAGATCAGATTGCATATATACTAAGTACCCTTAATTAGGCATATTCTATGCTCATGTCTGAGGATCTTCCAAATCGTATATATTAAGAGATTTTATTTTGCTATTCTGAAGGTAACATTTCCATGCTTTTAGATTCAGGTGATTAGTATTGAAATTGCTTTTGAACAAACATATTTTATATATGTATGCATTCAAACATGCCTTGCAGTCGCAGATGTAAACATGCCATCGATGCACACTTACACAGATCTCATTTGAAAGCGAATGTTCTTGTTGTTGTTGTTCCGGTTTTACGTCACGGACTCCCTTTTCTGCCAAGGGCTAGGACGGTTGCCTTCTTGCGAAGGACTTGTTTTGGCAGATGTGATCATTACCCTGAGTGCATGCCCTTGCTAACCTCAGACCGTGACGGGGCGCGAACCCTTGACCCGACGCCTCAGAGTCGCGGACGCTACCGCCTGAGCCACGATGACTACTCATTTGAAAGCGAATACTTCGTGTAAAAAATAGTTGGTATTGGAAGTTTGCAAAATGAGGAAATTGTCAGTGTAAATACTTTCTTAATATCTTAGTTTCATCTATGAGAAGTTTGAGTGACTATAAAAACCAACTCAGAAATAAGGATTTATGTACATAATTTTCATTATCGTGAATATTACTCACCCTCTTGAATTCAAAAGAAAAAGATCAGCCTTTGTAAAAGTGTGGAGGTATCGTAAAAATTGCTGCGTCATATTCTTGTGTGTTGTTGATGGAATATATTATCGAAAATGTTCTGCTTGAGAGTAGTGGGACCGAGAAAAAACGAGGAAGAATGATCCAAAATGGGATTACAAGAGGATTTATTATAATTTTGCAAGTATTGACTGGGAGACAACTTTAAGCAACAATTTATGCAGAGAAAAATAATTCATGTAAGAGGACAATAGGATGGCGAGACAAATGCTGTAATAGGTATAGAAGGAAAAAAGTATAATTTCTTGGCAAAATAATATCCGAAATAAACGAGCAAGATGTAAATACCTTAGTACTTGATGAGAGGCAGAGAGGGCATATGAGAAAGATTTTACGAGGAGAGCTAAGGAAAACCCCAAACTTCTACATCTTTGTCAAACGAAATTAAAGATCGAATTAAAGTTGCAGAGGGCAGATGGAAGATTGCTGAGACATTAAATCAGCTAAAAATTAAAGTTTCAGTTGTTTTTTCAACAGAGAAGACTCCACCTCCTCAAACTGCGGAGATGCGAGAACATGGGCCAGTATTAAAAACTTTTTTCCATTCCAGCTGCAGATATATGCAATGCATTGATGGAATTAGTTATTGGGCCTGATGATTTATCCTCTTTTATATACTTAAGGAATGTGCTGCACCAATACTTGTAGTGTTATGCATCATGTTTGAAAAATCGTTGGAATCTGGGGAGACTCCAATATGCTGGAAACGAGCATCTACTACACCTCTAAAGTATAGGCCTCTTTGACTGACTAGCATAGCTTGCAAAGGTATGGGAAAACTATTGAGAAAACATTTCTTCTCTTGGAGTTCTTCATATTTTTGTCAATGATACAACATGGCTGCAGAGAAGGCAGGCCTATGCTAATAAACTTACTAGGATATCATGGTGAGGGAGACCTAATCGTACAAGGAAGAGACTGCTAGGCAACTTGTATTTGTAAACATTTCAGTTGCCAGTTGATACTGTCCTTCATGGGAGACCCATTAAGAAACTGCAAGTAATGGCAAGAATAGGCGTACATGTCTTGGAGTGGATGACAATTTACTTAGAAGGAAAGGAAAAGGTCAGAGCAAGACGTGAGTCTGGCTGGAGAAAGGTTAGCAGTCAGGTTTTGCAGGTGTGTAAATGATCTGCGGGGGTCTGTAATTTCATTCATAAACAAGTTTACTGATTGTGTAGGGAGTAAGAGACAAAAATAACAGTGGAGAACTTCAAGAAGACCTAAACAGTCTACGTGAATGGTCAGACAAGTGGGTAATGAGATTCAGTACTTCCAAATATAAAGAAATGAAAATTCAAAAGAGTTCAAACATTCCCATATCTGGATCATCATTAGCATTAGGTGAACTTCAAGAGTGTGTGAATGAAAGAGCTCTAGGGGAATTGTATGGTTTGAGTCACTTACCGGATATGTGTAAATACTATAGTAAATGTAGCATATGCTTCCTAGCAAACATATGGGTGACCTGCAGGCATATGGCAGATAATGTTCGAGAATTCTAAGCTTGAATATACTATACTTTTTGGAATCAGCACTTGAAAAAGCACATATATTAATAGACGAAAGTTCAGAGGTGTACTCCAAAGCTGGTAATAGAGATACGTAATGTCAGTTATGAGAAAAGGCTGAGGAACTAAGACTTTACCATCACTCGAAGTTAGAAGAAAAAGGCGGGAGATGGTAATTGTATTTAATTCCTTCATAAATTTGAGAGAGTGGATGGGAAGCGATATATTGATATGGGTGACTAGAATAGAGATTATAGTTTAAAGCTTCTTAAAAAAAAACTTTTTTGCAGGATGAAAAGATGAGCCCTTTTGAGTGTTAGACTAGTGATAATTGGTAAATGTTAGAGGAAACAGTGATGTACATCAAATTAGAAAAATACAAGCTTTTTTTAAACCTGAGCTATTCATGATACTGCTTCACTATCGACTCCTCATATCTAATTTTGTACAATACAGCCTGGTGCTAAGTTGACAAGAGCTACCACACTTGTTTCAATTTTCACCTTAAAGAGGTACTGGCATTAAAGAACCCCAGACCCCCTGAGTGATATTTTGTTTTGCCTCCAAATACCTTATGGTTATTGGAGATAAAATCTGCTGTTTTCAGTATTAGTTATTCTGGGAAATATATCATATTCCAGAAAAGCTTAGATTTCATCAGATGATTAAGTTTTCTTGGAGGCTGGCTGCTGAAGACGAAATTTGAATCTCTCTCTCTCTCTCTCTCTCTCTCTCTCTCTCTCTCTCTCTCTCTCTCTCTCTCTCCTCTCTCTCTCTCTCTCTCTCTCTCTCTCTCTCTCTCTCTCTCTCTCTCTCTCTCTCTCTCTCTCTCTCTCTCTCTCTCTCTCTCTCTCTCTCTCTCTCCCAATTTGTTTTCGGTTATACCTTGAAGTTTCCCACAATATTAGATTTCCTCTCTGGAAACCTTTAGCGTTCTCCTAAAATAACGTTGCTCCTCCTCCAGGCTTTTATATTAGAGAGAGAGAGAGAGAGAGAGAGAGAGAGAGAGAGAGAGAGAGAGAGAGAGAGAGAGAGAGAGAGAGAGAGAGAGAGAGAGAGAGAGAGAGAGAGAGAGAGAGGAGAGAGAGCTATGCTGCAGTTTGTTTACATTTTATAAATGTAAATTTGACCAAGGTATATGTAATAGTATGAGTTTGCTTTTAATATCCCTGAAGGTACTCCCCTCCGCATTGTTGTAATATGTCCAAACCCTTTGTTATCTGAGATACTGCCCCACATCTTTCCTCAGACATCGTCCTGTCATCGCTGACATTTCCATTTTTATTACTGTCCTCGTACTTTTTAAGAAATCGATATTTTTATTTTCGACAGCTGCGGCCTCTCTATCACCATGACAGCCCAAGTCAGAAATCTTTTACATATCTGCCTTTTTTGTGAAGGTATTACCTTATTCTATAGTGACACACCGAGCTTCCTCCTCGTCAGGAGGGTGTCATTTCTTCTTCCTGCGTTTTCGTTCTTGACACTTTCGTTTTTCTCTCTTTATTTACATAATTTTGTTTTGTTGTAACTGTATTTCATGTGTGCACTACATGTTTTTGAGGCTCATTTCTTTCACTTATTTTCTCCTTTTATGAAGTAAATTAGAAGTACCACTTGATTAACTATCATATTCTTGTCCTATACTTGGATCTGCTTTCTTGGTTGTTATATAGATACCCGGTATAGTATTTGAACTCCCTAAATGTCTTCTGAAGTCTTGCAAACTCGATGATTTTTAAGAATCCAAATATTATAAATAACCGAAAAGGCCTCTAGCTCTTTAGGGGTGTCGCAATTATGAACACAACAGTGTCAATATTATTGGCATCTGTAAATTTATTGCAGAAATTTATAATATGTTGAACTCAGTATTGGACTACAAGGAGGGACTCTGGCCTCCAAGGTATTTCCCCAAGATTTTGGCTTGAGTACTTAAAAATGTATGTGCATGCAACCTTCTCCCCTTTCTGTAGAATTCAAATTGATATGAAATAAGTTAATACTGTCAACTCGATAGCTTATTCCATCTTAGAAGCTCAGGGTACTCATTCCATGTCAGTTGCTCAATATGATCAACTCAGTAGCCCAGTTGAATAGACCAACTCAGTCACTTAGCAGAACAGTCCAGTAGACGGTCAACATAGAGGCTTGGGTCAGTATGATATTATAAAATGCTCCTAATAAACCAATTATATAACTTAAACTAGTGTGAGTTTAATTCAAGCCATATTAACAATAATATAAAAAAGTGTTCTTTCCAGTAACTTTACTACATTGTTTTTTTGCTGGTCATTGATATGTTTATCATTGCCTTGGTTGACATGGATTTCCTTTTTCTTTTATTCTTTAGTATCTTCACCCCCAACCTTAACAGTCCTCACTTTTTTAATATTTGCTTTTCATTAAAGATCATATTCTCCTGCTATCCCTAACCTTTATTGCAATTTAATGCAGCTGCCTACAAGCAAATGAGACTATTATCTTATCCGGAGTTTCTTCTTGCAACTAGCTTCCTTGCAGGACTGCAAGAAAATTAAAACTAAATTTGGTAATGTCATGGAAAATTTGGCAAAAGATGTCAAGAATAATATATGTTGAAGATTGCAACTCAGAAAAGATGGTGAGTGGTGGCAACCTCTTATGGTTATTTTTATTTTTATTTTTTTTTACGGTGCTACATGCATCCGCCTTCCATATATATCCATATCTACTGGTTTGGTTAATGTGGTCAGAAAGCTGTAAAGATTATGTCTGTTGCCAGGTAGATACACTTAGTGATAAATTATTTTTTCAAGGTTAAGTGCCTTGGTTATGCAATGTCTCTTTGATGCTTCTTTGTTGTTTGATTTATGCGCTATATCTACATAGTCTTGAAGTTATGTAAACATTTGACCTTTTTTACCGGTTATAGACAATCTTCAGGTTTTGACAGTTTTGAACGACACTGTTCTTATTTTTTGTTTGTCTGTTTTCGCAAGTTTAACGAATTTATACGTGTCCATGTGTTGCCTATCAAGCACTACAGGATCACTATTTGTGTGGATGATAAATGTGTTCAGTAATTGTTATTGATGGTTCTTTTACTGTCATCAGATTTATATTTTGTTTACTCAATTTGTTCGTGTTAGTCTCTTCCATATATAGGTTTCAGAGAGTTGTTGACAGTCCACGCTCAGCTTTTATTCTTCAAATAACAACAAATTTTGTCACTAGGGTAAAGGTTAGCTTTTTTTGTTTTCCATTTTTTTTCTACAACATATTAGTTACAAAGTATAATCTGTATGTTCATACAGTTTTGTTTATTAGTATATACATACAGGAGGAGGAATAACATACCCTCCTTTTTCTCATGCATGTCGTAAAAGTCCGCTAAATGGGGTAGAGCGAGGGGACAGAGAATCCTCTCCTCTGTATTTCCTCCCATTGAAAGTCAAGGTTTTTGCTTTGCTTCAGTCTCCCCCCTTAGGGGGGTTATGGGTATTCTATATAGGTAGACAGATATATGATTGTTTTTTCATTTTGTGTAAGTGAGCTGTAGAGATACTTGTATTCATTTGTTTTCATTTGAGCTCATTATTATATTTAATTTCTTCAGATATTTTCCTCTATGGACGTATTCATTAAACGCGCTTTCGTGTTCCCTGTTATATCTCTTATTTAATTGTGGTAATATGTCTCTTCTATCGCGATATGAATGGTACTATTATATAAACGTAGAGTTGTGTAACAAGTTTGTTTCAAATGAGCCTTTTCTACAATTACATTATCTAAAACAGCTTTTGCTGAAGCAGTTCTCTAGTTCCATTACCGAAAGCACTTCACTCGAGCCAAATAAAATTGCTTCAGTGTAGAGATAATTTAAGTGAATCCGTTCTAGAGTTACATAAGCTAACAGAGTTTTCCTTGAGGCAGTCTTGGACCGACAGTACCCAAAATATTTTAATTTTATTGAAGTTTTTTATTTAGATAATTCAAGATGAATTTAAATAACCTATTTCTGTCGACACTCTATAATTTATTTCAGATTCCAACTCGTCACATGCTGCTATCGTCGATTCCTAGGATTTAATCTTCACTATTTTCATTTTGTGTGTGTGTGTGATTACCTAATTGTGATTACCTAATTGTGTTTACGGGAAAGAGCCCAAAGCTCGTATCTTCCCGTCTCCTGATCGGTTCCATTTTATACTTAGTCATACTTATCATACCTGTCCTTAAAACTATGGATTGAGATAGCATTAACTACCTCCTCGCTTAGCCAATTCCAATTATCAACTACTCTTACACTGAAAAAGTATTTCCTTACATCCTGCAAAGAAGTTTTCTTACGAAGCTTCAAACTATGACCTCTAGTTCTAGAGCCAGCCATATCAAAATATCGATCCCTATCCACTCTATCATAACCATGAAGGAATTTAAAGACTGTCACCATATCCCCCCTCACTCTTCTAGCTTCGAGTGATGGTAAGTCTAATTCCCTCAGCCTCTCATCATAACTGAGATTGCGTATTTCTGGCACCAGTTTCGTGGCATGTCTTTGAACTTTTTCAAGCTTAGCTATGTGCTTTTTCAAGTGCGGATTCCAAAAGGGGGCTGCATATTCGAGTTTTGGCCTCACATAGGTTACATAAATATTTCTGAACATTTCCTTGTCCATGTGCCTGAAGGCTACCCTTACATTTGATAAGAATGCATATTCTGCCCTTACTATGCCATTTATATGTATTTCTGGAGACAAATCTGCCAGTATGTTTACTCCTAGATCTCTCTCATTTTCTGTCTCTTGAAGTTGTACTCCAGCCACCGAGTAGTCAAGCTTGGGCCTTCTTGCACTTGTACCCATTCTCATTACCTTACATTTTGAAGTATTGAATTTCATTGGGAGATTGTTATTGTAAACTGTCACGTTTTATTAAAAGTTCAGAGTGTGTGTGTGTGTGTGATTACCTAATTGTGATTACCTAATTGTGTGTGTGTGTGTGTGTGTGTGTGTGTGTGTGTGTGTGTGTGTGTGTGTGATTACCTAATTGTGATTACCTAATTGTGTTTACGGGAAAGAGCCCAAAGCTCGTATCTTCCCGTCTCCTGATCGGTTCCATTTTTAGACTTAGTGATACTTATCATACCTGTCCTTAAAACTATGGATTGAGATAGCATTAACTACCTCCTCGCTTAGCGAATTCCAATTATCAACTACTCTTACACTGAAAAAGTATTTCCTTACATCCTGCAAAGAAGTTTTCTTACGAAGCTTCAAACTATGACCTCTAGTTCTAGAGCCAGCCATATCGAAATGTCGATCCCTATCCACTCTATCATAACCATGAAGGAATTTAAAGACTGTCACCATATCCCCCCTTACTCTTCTAGCTTCGAGTGATGGCAAGTCTAATTCCCTCAGCCTCTCATCATAACCGAGATTGCGTATTTCTGGCACCAGTTTCGTGGCATGTCTTTGAACTTTTTCAAGCTTAGCTATGTGCTTTTTCAAGTGCGGATTCCAAAAGGGGGCTGCATATTCGAGTTTCGGCCTCACATATGTTACATAAATATTTCTGAACATTTCCTTGTCCATGTGCCTGAAGGCTACCCTTACATTTGATAAGAATGCATATGCTGCCCTTACTACGCCATTTATATGTATTTCTGGAGACAAATCTGCCAGAATGTTTACTCCTAGATCTCTCTCATTTTCTGTCTCTTGAAGTTGTACTCCAGCCACCGAGTAGTCAAGCTTGGGCCTTCTTGCACTTGTACCCATTCTCATTACCTTACATTTTGAGGTATTGAATTTCATTAGCCACTTTTCTGACCACTCATGCAGATTATTTAGATCCTCCTGAAGTTCTCTACCATTGTTCTCGTTTTTTACTTTCTTCACAATCTTTGCATCATCTGCAAACATATTCATGAATGAATTTACACACTCTGGTAGGTCATTTACATATACAAGGAACAAAAGTGGCCCTAAAACTGAACCCTGTGGAACTCCACTACTAACTCTTCTCCATTCAGACACTGAGTGTCTTACTCTAACCCTCTGTTCCCTTCCTTCTAAGTAAGTTTTTATCCATTCCAAGACATTTCCACCTATTCTAGCCATTGATTGCAGCTTCCTAATAAGTCTCCCATGTGGAACAGTGTCAAACGCTTTCTGGAAGTCTAGGAATATGCAATCTGCCCAGCCCTCTCTTTCCTGTAAGATTTGGCTTACCTCATCATAAAATTCTAATAAGTTTGTTACTGTTGATCTTCCTTCTCTGAAGCCATGTTGCCTCACTGACAAAAAGTTGAAGGATTCCAAGTGAAGAGAGATATGTTTCCTTAGTAGTTTCTCCATAAGTTTGCAAACTATGCTGGTCAAGGAAACTGGTCTATAGTTCAGAGCCGTATCCCTCCTTCCCTTTTTGAAGATAGGTATCACATTTGCTTGTTTCCAGCATCTTGGAATCTCCCCCGACTCCAGTGACTCCTTAAATATGATACTTAGTGCCACTGATATTGTGTTTGCGCATTTTTTAAGCACATGAGGGGATATGTCATCAGGACCTGTAGCTTTATGAACATCTAAATCCATCAGCGCTTTGCATACCTCTGTGGCTGTAAGGTTGATGTTCTCTAATACCGGCCCTTGAGCTTCTATCACTGCAATCTGAGGGGGTGGGGTATTTTCTACTGTAAATACTGACTGAAACTCCTTGTTCAATTCTTTGCAGATCTCTTCGTCCGTCTCAGTGATGCTTCCATCCGCTCTCTTTAGCCTTAAAACCTGTTCTTTTACCTTCAGTTTTCCTCTGATAAAGCTGTGGAAAAGCTTGGGATTTTCTTTAGCCTTCCTGGTGATGTCCCTCTCATAATCTCTCTCTGCCTCTCTCCTTTTACTTAGGTAGTCATTTCTTGCTCTTTTGTAGGTTTGCCAGGCATTTATGTTTTTTCTCCTCCTATACCTTTTCCAGCATTTGTCTCTCCACTCCTTAGCTCTTTTACACCCATTATCGAACCATTTCTCTCTGGCATGAATTACACCTACTTTGGTGACAGGTATGCAGCAATCTACTATCTTCCCATATTTCTCACAAAAGATGTCATTCATTTCTTGTACAGATTTGTTGTAAAATAAGGTTCTCCAGTCAATAACTGCAAAAAGCTCATTCATTTTGATGTAATCTCCTTTCGGATAGTTCCTCCTCATGTCCTCAGTGCCTCTACTCTCAGGAAGAATATCTTCAATGATATACTCCATCAACAACACACAGTGGTCACTCTTTCCAATTGGTGGTTCATACTCAATATTTTCAATATCCAACACATTATCTGTGAACACTAGATCAAGTAGTGATGGCTCATCCCCACCCCTGGCTCTTGTTGGTTCCATTACATGTTGGTGTAGGAAATTCCCTTGTACACAATCTAGGAATCTTGCCCCAAATGAGTCCTCACCACTGTGTGGGTCAAGATTTATCCAATCTATCTCTTAATGATTAAAGTCTCCCATAATCAAAATCCTACATTTTTTCTCCCGCGCCATGTTAACAACTGAGTTTATGACTTCAATCGTACCTATATGACTTTCCTCATAAATTTCAAGACTATTTTGGTTCCTTGGTGGGTTGTATACAACAGTTATTATAATGCTCTCTGACCCAGTATTTATGCGAGCAACAAGAAATTCCCTGAACTCACTTTCTATAGCCAAGTTTATTTCTTCAACTTGAATCCTCTCACTTATGAGCAGTGCTATCCCTCCACCAGTCCTCTCAGATCTTTCGACCCTTAGTATTCTGAAGCCCTTAGGAAAAACTGTGACACTGTTTATGTCCTCACTCAACTTAGTCTCTGTAATTGCTACTATATCTGCCTTACTGTTGTGAATCCTATCTTTTAATTCTACTGCCTTACCAGCTAATCCATCAGCATTTGTGTATAACAATCTTAATGAGGCCCCATCCCCTGATCTTCTGTCATTATCTTCTTTATCTCCCCTTTGTCTGGAAGTATTCTGTAACGAAAATTTTTCTTCTCTTCTTCATTTCTTTCATCATTTAACCTTCTTGCCTCTTGCAACAAGTTTTTGATCTTTCCCATCTCTTCCTGTGTTCTGTATCGTCTAATGAACACTTCTTTGCATTCTTGAAGGTCTTTTAGACTTTTTTTTCTCAACAATATTTCCCTACATGTCTCCCCTCTCTCAAAGGTTACTTTTGTTGGTCTCGGCTTTCCTTCCCTCGAATATTTACCTAGTTGGTGTATGTTTACAATATCCTCAGGACCACATACTACTCCAAGCTTTCTTATCAGGTCTACAACGTTAGCTTTATTTTCTTCAAGTCTCCCCTGCCATGTTGGCTCCTGGGATTCACTTATGCCTGAGATTACCACTGTCTTCTCCTTATCAAGTGCCTGTCTGATGAGTGGGTTTGCCCTTTCCATCACAACGTCTTTCATTTTTTCGATTACTGTCTCTTTATAGTCAACTGTTTGTATGTTTTCCAATGCCACCACCTTTACAGCCTCTTTTACTGCCACATTCCCCTTTAGTGCATCAGCAAAGGACGTTTTCATGGCATCATTTTCCATATTCAGCTCCTGGAACTCTTTTCTGAACTGTTCAATGTTTTCCTTAATCTGAACATTCCAAGCAGCAATCTCGTCTCTCTCAGAAGAGAGCAGTGAACTAACATCTAATTCCTTTAGGTTGTCATTCAGCTGTTTGTTTTTATCTTCTTGTTTAGAAATTCTAGATTCTAGTTGACTCTTTTCCCCTTCCAGCTTCTTTATTCTTTTTTCTAGTTCCTTTCTCTCCTGCCCTTGTGCTTTATTTGCTTCCTCCAAAGATCTTATTTGTTCTCTGAGTGTTTCATTCTCTTTCATTTCTCCATCCATATTCCGAATTTTATCATCAAGGCTTATAACCATTTCCTCTAACTTCTTGATTCTCTGTTTAAGTCCTCTGATGACTACCCCTTCTCCCGACCCATGGGTGGGAGAGGTTTGGGACAGAGATGGCTTCATTTTTATGTTCTCCCTCTCACAGAATATAGAAAGAAGACGAGAAAGAGGAAAAGAAAAGAAAAGAGAAAAACTTCTAATTTACCTTCACACAGAATTTTTATATCTCCATATAAGTGCTATTTAGTGACTCAGTTTGTCTCCTTTCTGGTAACACACATCTTAACTTAAAAACTTGACCATGGTAATTTAAGTATAAAAAGAAAAAGAAAAACAAAAGTCAAACCTGAAGGAAAATTCGAATTTGTGTTCGAGGTGGCACCCACCTGTTTCTGTTATATATTCTTCCTAACTGATAAACTGACTTGCTAACCAAGATATGTTATCACGGGATTTAGACTTTACATTTAACTCAATATATATACAAAATAACAAAATAGTAAAAGAGAAAGCTAAAAGAAAAGCAAAAAAAATGAAGAAAATAAGACTGCTGTACTACTTGGCAACTTAACTCAGTACTGTTGACAGGTGGGTATTTGGTAATTTTTTTTCTTTTATTATACAATTTTTTCGTGTATCAAACTAACTAACTAGTTAATATAAATGGGAAGGATACTGATTTTAACAATATATAGAACCACAGGATCAGGTAAAACGGCTTAAGAGCTTTCCCCAGTTTACACAAAAAATTAGGTAATGTGGTGTGATGGCTCCACCTCTGGCAACTCTTCTAGATTTCCCTCAAGGCAGAAACTGGACGGCAGCTTCTCTCTCTTCCTCACGAAAAAGTTCTCAATTTTTTTTCCTTTAATATGAACAGTCTCGTCTTACAACAAATATTAGTTTTTGTACTCACAATACTCTGCAGGATTTCAGATTTATGGAAATTATGGTAAAGTTTTCCACTAAGCACTTAGTCACTCGAAACAGTTAAAAATTTAAGAGGAGCAATTCCGTGTGTCACTGAAAGCGCGGTGTATGTGTGTGTGTGTGTGTGGGGGGGGGGGGGAAATTCCATGTCTTGCGCTTGCTCCTTGAAGTTTGATATTCTGTATTCTTCTTGCTGATCCTCAGGCTTTTTTCTTTCAATCCTCTCCTCTGCTCTATCATTGCTCTATCCCAGATTCTTTACTGGTGTTACAGAGCACAATATCACCAACACATGACGTGAACCACGACCATAAATTTTTATTCCTTGGGCCAAAACGCCTATGATTAGGAAGAATATATATGGGCTTTAGGTAGAACCCTGACGTAATCCGACCTTAACCGTTATTGTTTTTTCTTCCTACACTTCTCCTCAGTTGAGATTATCCACATACTATTTCTATTTTTATATACTTTTCTGACTTTCCCTTCCTTCCACACGCCTCCAACCTTGATTTCAGGGCAATTTATCAAAGTCTATTCTCTGTCTGCATAGCTTTCTGTTTTCTCCTTATTTCATCTTCAGTGTCAGTGTATGGAACCAAGGTAGCCGAATGGTTGGAATGATCGACGTTGGCGTTGATAGACCCGAGATCGAGGCCACTTTGGGGAGTTAGGTAGAACATCCAGCCTCAAGGCCCCAGCAACATCTTGTGTCTACCCCCTAAATGGGGATTAATAGTGATACGTAAAATATAAAAAGCTAATCTCTGTGCAATATTTAATCTGTTGTTCCATTTTTCGGACGTGAAATCATCCTGCTCTTGTTCAGTCGTCTCTCATTTAAGCCTTTGTTTTGCAATGCTTTCCCGAATTTTCATCGGATGCGACATTAAATTAATGATTTTTTTTTTACTTATAGAACTGACGAATGTTCCATATATATATATATATATATATATATATATATATATATATATATATATATATATATATATATATATATATATATATATATATATAGATAGATAGATAGATAGATAGATAGATAGATAGATTCTTAGATAGGTAGATTGAGAGAAAAAGAAGTAAAATAATGTTAAATCACCCCTGGTTTGTCTTTCTTTCTCCATATATTTTCATTGTTAATTTCCATACTACGACAATGCATCCTACCCTAAAACCCTTCCACACTTCCTTTGTTATTCCCTTTGGGCCTGTGGGCATCCCATTCTTTATCCACTCTTTATTCCTTTCAGTACCTCTGGTGTTAATCTTTTTTTTTTTTTTTTTTTTTTTAAAGAGTGTGACACCGGGACAGGCAGAAACTGCCCTCATCAACAAAGGCCCGGGCACGAGAAAATAGCAAGACGAAGGAAAAGAAAAAGTTAAGGGCAAGGCAGAGATGAGGTAATGTCACACAAAGGAAAACGACAGACAGAAAAAACAGTCAAAGTAAAGAGGACCCAGAGATATGGAGGACTAGGCTCTGAGATGACGATAGATCTGCTTTTTGAAGGATGAAAGGTCATAAGAATTAGGAAAGACAGAAGGAGGAAGAGAGTTCCAGAGTCTGGAGGTAGATGGGAAGAAGCAGTCGCTGCACCGACCAATCCGCGAGCTACAAATCTCCACACAGTACCTGTGAGATGAGGCCGCTTGGCGAGTGTTACGCAGCCTCGGCAGTGGAGGAGGGATGCAACTCGCCAACTCATCAGAGCAGCGATGGAAGTAGTAGAGATAGAAAAGCGAAAGGGAAGATACCTTACGGCGAAGAGAGAGAGAATCCAGGTGTAGTGATCCACCTCTAAATATAATTCTTTAGTATCCTTGATTTATAGGCTTCCTAAACTAAGTTCTCCATCTGTCCTTGGTCTTCTCAGTATCCCTTTTGATAAACTCAGTACGTAGCGTCCTGGTAAAATGCTCAACTCGGAAGGGGACGAATCCGCTTTCGAACCCGCGGTGGGACGTAAGGAAGGGCATCCGGCCTTAATTCCTCAGCTTTAATCCGTGTGTGTCAACACCCGAATGAGGATTATGATTGACAAATAAAATGTAAAAAGTAAGTACATTTTATTTCTTGTAGAAGTTATGCTTTCCATCTATTTGGTCCCAAATAGATTTGCAAGTATTTGAGATTTACAGAATTCGAACGTGGAAAGAAAACATTATCCCATATTATTGGGAGATTGTTACTGTGTAGTCTCCATGGCTAAATGGTAGCGTCTGCGACTCTGAGGCGGCAGGTCGAGGGTTCGCGCCCCGTCACAGACTGAGGTTAGTAAGGGAATACACTCAGGGTAACGATTACATCTGCCAAAACAAGTCCTTCGTAAGAAGGCAACCGTCCTAGCCCTTAGTAGAGAAGGGAGTTCGTGACGTAAAACCGAATCCATTGGGAGATTGTTATTGTAAACTGTCACATTTTATTAAAAGTTCAGAGTATTATCTTTATATAGTTTTCTTTTCTGCTACTATGTTCAGCCCCTTGAAAATAATAGCTTTATGTTTCCATTTTCCTAAGGAGTAGATTTATCTTCCAGACACAAAGCCGAAGATCAACATATTATATTTATGCTTGTTCCTGAGCTGATGGCGCACTTGCTTCTTCCATTTACCTGTCATTTCATAATCACAGAGTTAGCTCTGGCTAGGAGATGTCAGACACCACTTTTGTCTACCCTCACATATCCTGTATGACATATTGAAAAGTTCATTACATTTAGCATTGCATTAACAATTAAATACCATTCTGTCTCATTGGTCATTTTTTGAAAAATGCTTTACTTAGCATAGTGTGAATTTTTACTTTAACTTTTTATTTTAAGGCTATGCAAGACACTGAAAGTCTCACTAGCTCTTGGTAAATTTTAATCTTGTGGATTTTAGTCTGGCTATATCTGTACAACATATGTTGTATGCATTATAAAGACTTTGGCGATCCTCTGGTAGATGTTGCCTTCTTTTCCATTTAGTATAAAAGCAACACAAACGTTAAAGGAGTATGTGTGTATACAATATATATATATATATATATATATATATATATATATATATATATATATATATATATATATATATATATATATATATATATATATATATATATATATATATATATATATATATATATATATATATATATATGTGTGTGTGTGTGTGTGTGTGTGTGTGTGTGTGTGTGTGTGTGATTACCTAATTGTGATTACCTATTTGTGTTTACGGGAAAGAGCCCAAAGCTCATATCTTCCCGTCTCCTGATCGGTTTCATTTTATACTTAGTCATACTTATCATACCTGTCCTTAAAACTATGGATTGAGATAGCATTAACTACCTCCTCGCTTAGCCAATTCCAATTATCAACTACTCTGTGTGTGTGTGTGTGTGTGTTTGCGTGTGCGCGTATGTGTGTTTTTTTTTTCATGAGTGACAACGGGACAGGCAAAATCTGCCCTCTTCAAAAAAAAAAAAAAGGCCCGAGCACGAGAAAACACCAGGACGAAGGAATAGAAAAAAGGTTGAGAAGAAGGCAGAGATGAGGTCATGTTACACAAAGGAAAACGACAGACAGAAAAAAATAGTCAAAGTACAGAGGATCTAGAGATATGAAGGATTAGGCCCTGAGATGGTGATAGATTCGCTTTTTGATGGAAGATAGGTCATAAGAATTAGGAAAGACAGAAGGAGGAAGAGAGTTCCAGAGTCTGGAGGTAGATGGGAAGAAGCAGTCGCTGCACTGACCAATCCACGAGCTACAAATCTCCTCACAGTACCTGTGAGATGAGGCCGGTTGGTGAGTTTTACGCGGCCTCAGCAGTTGGGGTTGGATGCAACTTGCCAACTCATCAGAGCAGCGATGGAAGTAGTAGCAATAGAAAAGAGAAAGGAATGATACCTTACAGTGAAGAGAGAGAGAATCCAGATTAGAAGTAAGAGAAGGATCAATTATGAGTCTGACTGCCTTAGATTCAACCCTATCAAGGAGATGAGTATTAGAAGAAGCACCCCAGATGTGTGGGCAGTATTCCAACAGGGACGGATATGATCTTTATAGATTTTAAGTAACTGTAAAGAGGAAAAATAATGACGAAAATGAAACAGAACTTCCAATTTTTTGGATAAAGATTTAGAAATCTGGATTATGTGATTCCTCCAAGACAATTTAGAGGCTATATGGATTCCCAATATAATAATAGAATAATGAGGGTAAGTTTCTTAGTTTCGAAGACAATAGGGTTATCAGGAGGAGAAAAAGATAAAGAGATAGCCAGAAACTGTCTTGGAGGCATTGAATTTAACTAAATTTTGAGTGCCCCACTCAGATACCCTCTGCAAATCGGAGTTGAGAGTAGAAGAAAGAGTGATACGAGATTGATTACAAGTAGCAGATGAAGGTTGTGAAGAAAAGGCAGAGGAAAAGTGATCGGTAGAATCGTCAGCAAAGGTATGAAGAAGAGAGGAAGTTGGGGATTGTAGAAGATCATTGATGAATAGAAGGAACAGAGTAGGTGAAAGAACGGAGCCCTGTGGAACCCCTCTGGTAACAGAGAAAGGGCTAGATATCGCACTATCAAAAACTATAGATATAAAATGGTCAGAAAGAAAATTGGAAATCAGAGAACAGAGAGAAGGGGTAAAGCCATAGGCGGGGAGTTTGTCCAATAGAGCCTTGTGCCAGACTCTATCAAAAGCCTTAGAGATATCAAGGGCGACGACAGAGGATTCCCCATAGTTCCTCAGAGAAGATAACTATACATGAGTAAGATAGGACAGGAGGTCACCAGTGGATCTTGCCTTGCAAAAGCCGTACTGGTGATCGGAGATAAGCGAGTTAGATTCAAGGCGTTTCAAAAAGTGAGCATTGAGCAAAATTCGAAAACTTTAGCAATAGAGGAGGTTAGGGGAATAGGTCGGTAGTTGGAAGGAATACAGCGGCCACCTTCTTAGGAACAGGTTGAACTAGAGCATGCTTCCAAGATGAAGGATAGACACCGGTTGACAGAATGAGGCAAAAAAGACGGCAAAGCACGGGAGCCAGTTCATCTGCAAACTCCTTAAGGAACTTTGCAGGGATACCATCGGGACCAGATGCCTTGTTCGTCTTTAGCGAGCGAAGAACCTTGTGAACTTTGAGTGAAGAAAGGATAAGGGAGGGCATAGGGTTAGAAAGGGGTAAAGATTTGAGGGACAGATGCACTGGAATCGTTTATAAAAGAGTTGGCCGAAAAATGAGAGCCAAAGAGAGTGGCTTTGTCAGTGGGAGAGCAAGCTATAGAACTATCAGAACGAATGAAAGGGGTAAAGCTTGAGTCATAGAAGTTTTTTGAGAGGTTTTTGGAAGGACCAGAAGCATTTGTCAGTGGGAGGGGAGTTAAGTCATCATCTTCCCTCTTTTAAAGGAAGACTTAAGACCTTCAAATCTGAGCAGAACAGCGATTCCTAGCTACAATAAAAGAAGAGCGTGTTAAATCGGAAGGAGAGGCCTGGTAAGATTGGCGTGCCCGTTTCCTGGCCTGGATAGCCGAGCAGGCTAGGTCAAACCAAGGTTTAGGGGGAGAGAATGTTTTTGTAGAAGAGGGGATGTACGCCTCCATTCCTGAGGTCATGATCTCGGCAACTTTTAAGGTTACCTGATCAGGGTTGTGTGTGTATTTTGTAGATACATATCATAAATCGGTAAGGTTGCTTAGGAGAAATGTATACTTTTTTCTGTGATCAATGCTTCTAGGCAGGGTAGAGAGAGAGAGAGAGAGAGAGAGAGAGAGAGAGAGAGAGAGAGAGAGAGAGAGAGAGAGAGAGAGAGAGAGAGAGAGAGAGAGAGAGAGAGAGAGAGAGAGAGAGAGAGAGAGAGAGTTGATCAATAAACTCCATTTTACTGCGTATGACCTGCACACCAACCAAAACTTTTCTATCCATGCTGGTTATCCTGGAATAGTACCGAGGCTGTGTTTGGTGCAATTTATGTACTCGTACTTGAATGGAACCATATATCTTCATCAGGAATCAAGATATGTTAATTTTCTTACGTTAGAACCTTATGTAAGCTTTGTTGAAGTCTTATCAACTACAGTTTTGAACCTGATGAAAAGAAAGAGTTGAGGAAATAAAATCATGCCTGCTTTTTCTCTTTTGTAGATCCATTGTAGGAATTTTATGAATTTCCGAGGTGATTTGGACAAGAACGTTTTTGAAATATTAATTTATGTAGAAATAAGTTTGCGTTACAGAAATGTTGGTATTTTGGATGGATTAAGATATTTATTACTTTTTGGTTGACATTATTTATGGTCTAAAATTAACGTAAGGACTAGTAAAGTACATAGAAAACGACTTATGTCTACGAGTAAGACTTAGACAGGAAACTTATATATGAAGCAACTCTCTTTGTCTGTTTCTCCTTTAGGAAAGACTACTATTTCTATCGCCAAATCATTTTTACAAATTAATTTTTATGGATAAGAATGTTACGAAAAAAAGGGCCAGTTTTTTTTTCATTTTACCGATTGTACTCTTGTGTAGGGTCTTGATTATCTCTTAAGAGTTAAAATCATAATCTTTACCATGTTTATGTCCATAAAGTATGACCTTCGATTAAAAAACTAATTGCAAAGCCAAACAATGTATATACATATTTTCTTGTCTGTATTTTCTCTCTCTCTCTCTCTCTCTCTCTCTCTCTCTCTCTCTCTCTCTCTCACTCTCTCTCTCTCTCTCTCTCTCTCTCTCTCTCTCTCTCTCTCTCTCTCTCTCTCTCTCTCTCTCTCTCTCTCTCTCTCTCTCTCAGCCTTTGTGGCAAACCTTATTCATTCAATTTTCTATGTACTGTAAGGATCTCAAGCCTCGCTTCGTAAATGCTCCTTCCGGAAGTATAAGTGACTCTGTTATTGAATAATTGATTTTGGGTGTGACACCACGTGTGCGCCATTGGATGGGGTCAGTGACCATTATAATTCGTTATTTTTCTTTGTTTTTCAATTTGAAAGGAATAAAAGACTATGTGCAGATCTATTTGTAGCACGCTATGTTTTTCTTTATTATTATTATTATTATTATTATTATTATTATTATTATTATTATTATTATTATTATTATTGCCTTCAATATCTACCTCCCTTGTCGGGATTCGAACCTGGAACCTCTAGATTAGAATCCACAACTTACTCCACTGACCAGCAGAGTAATAGGTGCAGTAGTGGCCCTTCTGTATATGTATCTTCTGTAGAAGTTCCGATTCTTCCTCTGTTACACCTCTGTGGTACAGTGCGCAAAACTTTAGATTTCTATTTTAGAGTTCTCAGGTTCAAATCCCAACAAGGGAGGTAGATTATATGATGTTCAGAAATGCGCAGTTACACTGTTTTGCTCTGTTATTATTATTATTATTATTATTATTATTATTATTATTATTATTATTATTATTATTATTATTATTATTATTATTATTATTATTATTATTAATAGGTAGTAGTAGTAGTAGTAGTAGTAGTAGTAGTAGTAGTAGTAGTTGTTGTTGTTGTTGTTGTTTCAAAAGTAGTAGAGTAGTAGTAGTAGTAGTAGTGCCATTTGTATTGAATGTTCACATTTTATAGTAAAAGTTATTCGTATTTGTTTGTGAGAGTAACTATGAGTGAAATAAAGGTGAGTGGATGTGTGCTTTGACTCGACACATCCCCTCACAAGGGGGTTTGCGACGCTTGTTTATCCATGTATTATGCGTATACGTAATCGTTGCTCTAAATTCCTAAGCCATTCTTTCTCTCTAAGTGACGCATTTCACTATCTTTAGCCACAGTCACTATTTCTCTTTCCCTCTTACCTTTCCTTCTCCCCACCCATACTGTGTTATTCCCCTATTTGTCATGCCATTTCAGAACTCTCTCTCTCTCTCTCTCTCTCCTCTCTCTCTCTCTCTCTCTCTCTCTCTCTCTCTCTCTCTCTCCTCTCTCTCTCTCTCTCTCTCTCTCTCTCTCTCTCTCTCTCTCTCTCTCTCTCTCTCTCTCTCTCTCTCTCCCCTTTCATTCAGTCTGACCTAACAAATGTTGCATTGTCTGTAGTTGCTGTGTTCCTGACCTTTACAGCAAACTTTGATATTTATGCCTGAGAGCTGCAGGATGTGCATTTTGCTCTTATCTATATCCCAGCTTGTGCATATCTTATATTGTGCTCATTGAGCCTGCTGAGTTTACTTGGGCTTCCTTGTGTGTGACACCTCAGCTTCAGCCTCAAGCCTCTTCTTCAAATCCTTGAGTGAATCTGGTCATGAGTTACAGTCTTAGTAAGTTTTTTTTCTATGGGGTCTTTCATCTGGTCTAAATTTGCCTTTATCTATATACAGTATATATTTTTTTTTTAATATGGAGAGTGTTGGCTTTATTTATGACTTATTAATCTGTTTTTGTAATGCGTTTACAGTTTTAATGGATGATTTCTATTATGGATGGTTAGCATGTAGGTGTACATAAGTTGTCATATAGATATTATCGTTGGCTTTGTTTTCACAAGCTGTTGTACAATTTTGCAAAGAGCTGGTGTTGTTTAAATTCCTTTGCTGGTATTACATTCTATGGACCCAGGTCAGGTTTTTGACACT
>JAXCGZ010011380.1:170000-175000 GCA_037179515.1 Halocaridina rubra | reverse complement strand
AAGGTAGAGGAAGAGAAGAGGTTGGCAAATGTTAGGTGGGGACAGGATTTTTGTAGGTCATTTGAGGAGAATAAAAAGAAGTTTTGGAATGAAGTGAAGAGAGTAAGGAAGGGTGGATCGAGGATGGAAGAGATATTGAAAGGTGTGAATGGACATATTTTAAGAGGGAACGATGCAAGGAAAAGCTGGGCAGAATACTATGAGTGCTTGCTGAATGTTGAGGAAGATAGAGAGGCAGCTATAGTGGCAGTGGGGGGTGTTAAAGTGTCAGTAATGGGAGATGAAAATGAGAGATTACAAGAGAGGAGGTGAAAAGGGCATTGTATGAAGCGAAAACAGGTAAAGCACCTGGAATGGATAGTGTGAGAGCGGAGATGTTGAAAGAGGGGGCTGTGACTGCATTGTAATGGTTAGTGAGTGTTTAATATATGCTTTATGTTGTCAATGGTGTCAGTGGAATGGGTGATTGCTTGTATAGTGCCCCTATACAAAGGTAAGGGGGACGTGTATGAATGCAGTAATTTTATTGGTATAAGTTTGTTGAGTGTGGTAGGAAAAGTGTACGGTAGGATACTGATTAATAGGATTAGGAATAAGACAGAAAATGTGATCACGGAAGTGCAGAGTGGTTTTAGGAGAGGTAGAGGTTGTATAGAACAGATTTTTATTGTTAGGCAGTTATGTGAGAAATATTTAGCAAACGTCAAGGATGTGTATTTTGCATTTTTGGATCTTGAGAAACCGTATGATAGAGTTGATAGAGAGGCAATGTGGAATGTTTTGAGGTTATATGGAATTGAGGGTAAACTGTTGCATGCAGTGAAGAGTTTGCATGAGGGCAGTAGAGCTTGTGTTGGGGTAGGGAATGAAGTGAGTGAGTAGTTTCCAGTGAGTGTAGGACTGAGACAGGGATGTGTGATGTCACCATGGCTGTTTAATTTGTATATTGATGGAGTTATAAGAGAGGTGAATGAGCAAGTGCGTGGTCGAGGTTTGAGAATGGTAGATGGGGATGATAACGAGTGGGAGCTGAATCAGTTGCTGTTTGCAGATGATACTGTGGTGGTGGCAGATTCAGAGGAGAAGCTGTGTCAGTTAGTGTCAGAATTAGGAATGGTGCGTGAGAGAAGGAAGTTGCGAGTGAATGTGGGAAAGAGTATGGTTATGAGGTGTACAAGAAATGAGGATGGTGCTGGATTGAATGTTATGTTGAATGGAGAGACACTTGAGGAAGTTGATCAGTTTAAGTAATTAGGCTCGGTTATAGCTGCAAATGGTGGAGTGGAAGCAGATGTGTGTCACAGAGTGAATGAAGGATGTAAAGTGTTGGGTGCATTGAAAGGAGTGATGAAGAATAGAGGTTTGGAAATGAATGTTAAGAAAGTTTTGTATGAGAAAGTGGTTGTGCCAAATGTGATGTATGGATCAGAGTTATGGGGTATGAAAGTAAGTGAGAGACGGAAACTAAATGTGTTTTAGATGAAATGACTGAGGGATGCTTGGTGTATCTCGGTTGGATAGAGTTAGGAATGAAGTGGTGAGAGCAAGAACGGGTGTGAGGAGAGAATTTGCAGACAGAGTAGATATGAATATTCTGAGATGGCTTGGACATGTGGAAAGGATGGATGATGAATGACTGTTGAAAAAAGTGATGAATGTGAGAGTTGATGGGAGAAATGCTAGAGGGAGGCCTAGGTTTGGGTGGGTGGATGGATGGAGTGAGGAGAGCCCTGAATGATAGGAGGACGGATGTGAGGGAAGCAAGTGAGCGTGCTAGGAATAGGAATGAGCGGCAAGCGATTGTGACGTAGCTCTGATGGGCATCTGTTGCTACCATGGGGCTGCATCTATCAGAGGTAGCCCTGTGGTTGGGGCAGTAGGGGAGTTGGCAGTTATGAAGCGACACAGGTTGTAGAAGACCCAGGAGGATGGGCTGTGGCACTCCAGCAGTGCCAACTGAACGGTCGCTTGCTCCCTTGTCATTGCCCATAGAGCAACGTAATTCCTCTATTGTTTCTTTTTTTTATGTCGGCTATCCCCCAATTGGGGGAAACAGCCAAGGTAGATATATATATATATATATATATATATATATATATATATATATATATATATATATATATATATATATATATATACCTCCGTGAACACCGAATATTCTTGGATATTCCCTACACATCTCTTATTATTCTTTCACATCTGACAAGTCACAACACCCTCCATCTCTGTTTCTTTACTTTGTTTTCTTCGTGACCAGGCCCGATGAGGGCAGTTTTCTTTTATTTATTTTTTGGCCCGTCCTGGTGTTACATTCATAATATATATATATATATATATATATATATATATATATATATATATATATATATATATATATAATCTTATTATTTTACATGTATATTTTTTTATTGATATAACTATGTCCATATTATGTTCCACGTGCATACTCCTGTATAGCAAAATTGTTCAATGAACCTCCAAGCAGTGGATATGAAATTAAATAATTAATTATTATTATTATTATTATTATTATTATTATTATTACTGGTTTCACGTTGCAGTTGTTGTTATTAATATGAAGGATCACAGTATACAAGTTTTGACAAAATATGATGTTCTGCCATTTTTGTATCGCTATAAATCCCCACTGGAAAGGGTGACACAGACAGGTTGGAGATGGGGAATTAAGGCTCGCTGCACTTCCTAACGCCCAGCACTAACCTTGAGCAAGGATTTGTCGTTTTCGAAGTCAAGTGCTCTAACCCCTGCGCTTCCACGGTCCCTTTTCACAAAATATGAACCATAAGCAAATAATGAGAGTAAAGAAACAGAAGATAGATCAAAACAGAGTAACCCTGAGGAGAAGGCAACGTACGAAGGAAGTTAAAATAAACAAACACCATTAGAGGAGCACAATACTCTTCTGAAGCAATAAACAAAGTCGAGCATGAGGGTAAAATTAAGATTCTAATAAAAACAAAACTCTTCAAGATTTAGTAATAATACTTCGGAATATTCAAGCTGACGTAGAGTATGAAAAAGCAAATGAAATAAAGCCACCAAGCAAACCTTACAAAGCTACCTCATGGGTCCTTTTCATACTTGCCAAAAACAACTAGACGATATCGTGTAAAGCTTGTTTGAAGAGCAATTCAAACAATAAAGTGTCATAAATAATAATTATTTCCTTTTTGCACGACGCTATTATATTAGCAATTAACTTTTAATTACTGTAAAATAATTCATGTAGGGACACCATTTATAAACAAAGGGAGTGCCTGAGAGAACATGTCCAAATGTGGTAGTGGCATAAAAAAAAAAAAAAATTCTACTTATGCCAGCAGGGGGGCAAAGCTAAACAGAAAAGAGAGACAACAGAGCTCAACATACTCTGCCAATCCTAACCTCTCCTGTACGTATTTATGTGCCATGAAAAAAAAAATATCAGGAACACAGAACTGTCAGCCCTTCTACTCGGTTCTGACGACATGCGTGGAATAGAAGAGAGAGAGATATTCTCACGTAGCACCTGCGATGATGATGATGATAATAATAATAATAATAACAATAATAAGTAGAAAAGATAAAGTGCAATAGAGGGAAAATAAATTGTGTAATAAACATTGAAACAACTGATATAAAATACGACCAAAACTAAATGAAAGTAAAACTAATAAAACAACAATAAAACCTGTAATAAACCGAATTTAGTAAAGATGCGTAACATTTAAATGACCCCGTCAATTATTAGGTGATTTGCCATGTAAATATATATATTCCTAGAGCACCATGGGGTTACTCTTATTTACTAGATCCAACAAAATTTAAAAATACATATATAATAACTACAATAAAGACTATGATCGTGACTACATGAAATAAATATAAAATGACACTATATGAAATGAGGACTAATACCGTGTAGTATGTTACTTACCATAATGGAACATGAGGGAAGGGTGGTGAGATGGGTGGGGCGGCAGCAATGATGAAGGCGCCCCTGGAATTGGCGGGGGTGGAGGTGGGCCCTGTGGGTCTGCCAAAGACCCCCCAGGTAGAGTAGGGGGAGCACCCCCTAAGAGGGAGGGAACAGATCCAACTCCAAGACCTCCGGACCCCACACCCAGCGCCCCATAACGATGATAATCCATGAGGAGGAGAGAAAAAAAAAGAGAAAGGTCGATGAAAGCCTCTCTCCCTCTCTCTCTCTCTAACCACTAAAATGGTGGTGGTGGTGGTGGAGGCTGTAGAGGAAGGAAGGGGGGGTTGGCCTTCCCTCCGAAGGAAGAATAGGGAGAAAAAACAAAGATAAACTTCGTCTTTAAACACACACACACAAACTTCTTCACCCCTACATTTTTTCTACTTTTCTAAGTTGCTGTAGAACCCGTGGTAGTAGTAGTAGTTGTAGCTGCAGTAATTGCAGTCGTGGCGAACACTTATTTAAACACTGAATTGGCTATTTATTTATTTATCTTTTTCAAAAACACTTTACAACTGAGATTTATATCCCTCCCCTCGTATATAAAAACTGATTTTGCTTATATGAGGTGGCATTAACGGTGCGAAAACAAGCAATAAAGAGGAAGGGGGAGGGAGAGATAAATAGGAGAAAGGGGGCGTATTCACTGATCAACTGCCACGCCTATTTTGCACGCTCCTTCGCCTATATTCACACCCACGTAACCCCAAAAGCTCATGTTCACTACATGAACACTGATGCTGTACACCACTCACATATTGATACACCTGAAAAAAGAAAGAAAAAAAAAGGATTATTAAAATCATAAAACAAATATATATTTTGTACAGAGCATAAACTAACAATAAGGTATCATGATATTATTAACACAGAAAAGTTGGAAACTAACTCACTCTCACTCCCTTCCAGGAGAGTAATTGCGTTTTTCAGCAATGCTTCCAAACTTCTTAAGAATGTAACTAATTCAGAATATTTTAAAGAGCATAAAATTGTGTTTTCTCTCACACACCTTCTGGCG
>JAXCGZ010011380.1:137500-162500 GCA_037179515.1 Halocaridina rubra | reverse complement strand
GTAATGCTGGTCATTTGCAAGGGCCGCAGTCAGCGCCAACAATCATTAAATCACTAATAAAAAGTAACATACAGTATGAAAGACAAATTCACCCCAAAGTATTTAAGCTTATAACCAATGAGACAAAAAAACATAATGTAACACTCTTTACTGAGAGTGGTCCTGAACGATTAATAAATCCTTGCAAGAGGATTGGGCCAGAAATTCTCTTTCCAATATTATCATCTGGTCCGAATGTTGCTCCAATTATTAAAAAACATCAATGGTTAGATGAAATTGAAGCCTTTATTGAAACTAGTTTCCCAACTAACAATGAAACACTGCATTTACACTGATGGGTCTCACACAAGCAGTGCAGGAGGGTCTGGGTGCAGCATTGTAGTTTATGAAAATTTTGAAGGGCAGCAAATATTTGACAAAGCACTGAGTATGCCAAAATGGTCATCAATCACCGAATGTGAAATTGTTGGTCTAAAACTTGCTATTGAACATGTTCTCAGTGCTAGGAGAAAAGCTATCATATTCTGTGACTCGTAGAGTGCGCTTCTGTCACTGAGATCATTAAAAAGCTCCTACAAAACTCACATGGCTGAAATTCAAGAGGCTCTTATTGATTGCGCAAAACTTAAACTCCAAGTTAAGTTTTCATGGGTACCCTCCCATGTTGGGATAGTAGGTAATGAAAAGGCTGACAGGCTGGCAAAAATGGCAACTGAGAGTTCAGTGTCTGAATCTATAACCACACTGACTCAGTTTAAAACAATGTTGTATAATGAGATTATGGAAGAGCAAGAACTTTCTACACTCACACAACATGTAAGCAGCTGTTCGATCCAACATTATGAAAACTTCAGAAGGCTGAGACACAAATACAGCATGGGTAAAATGCTTACAGGTGACTGTGATAGAGTTGCTGCCCGTATAAGACTTGGTTATAGAAATATATGGGAGGTGAATTGCGAGAAAACTGGTAGAAAGCACCCAGAACACTCAAAATGCCATTTATGTGAGTGTGAAGGGGGCAACAATTTAGTACACTACATTGCAGAGTGCACAAAGCTTAAGGACTTCAGACCTCTTGGCCTGAGCTACTTTGAACTTTGTGTGCACTTTTGCAACCCAGAGAACTTATATCCTGTACTTAGTGTATACCCAACGTTGAAAATGTAATTCTTTTACCCTCTTCTCCGTCTACATCTTTTCCCACATTTATGTGGGGTCGATGTTTCTGGTCAGTTTTCTCCATTTATTTCTGTCCCATACCTCATCACCCAACAAACCTTTAGACCTCAGATCATCATTGATGCAATCCATCCACCTACGCTTTGGTCTCCCTCTCCTTCTACCCTGTATATCCATTTCCATCACCCTCCTCCCAACATACTGTTCATCCCTTCTAACGACATGACCATACCATCTTAGTCTACTTTCTTGTATATTATCTGATATTTCTATAACTTTGAAAAAAAATAAAATAAAAAAAATAAAGAGGGGTGGAGGGAATACCCTCTCTCTCTCTCTCTCTCTCTCTCTCTCTCTCTCTCTCTCTCTCTCTCTCATATGCCTTTTTATATACATAAGCCACTTTTCCCCTTATAAGGTGAGTGGCTGAGTAGAGGAATAATGCTCTGACTTTCTGGGAAGAGAAAGTACAGAGAAGGGTTCTTGCATTCCCTTCGCTCCGCCCCACTTAGTCTACTCTTACGACACGCAGGGGAACATGGAGGAAGTATTCTAACCCCCTCCCTCAAGAGCTCATATGTATGTATATGTGTGTACATGTGTGCATGTATGTGTATATGTATATGTATTTATATGTATATATGTATGTATATGTGTATATGTATATGTATGTGCATGTCTATATGTATCAATAATTACTACTTTTGATTCATAACTCTATCTATATACAAAAGCTGTAGTAATGATGATGGTAATAATAATAATAATAATAATAATAATATTAATAATAATAATAGTAATAATAATAATGATAATAATAATAATAATGATAATAATAATAATAATGATGATAATAATAATCATGATGGTGGTAGCAATGGTTGTGATAATAGTGATAACGGATTAATTGACGTAATTCTCTCTCACGTACATAATTTGAAGGGTGGAGAAGGGGAAAGGCTTTCAGTCTTTCTCTTTCTTTTCCTTCCAAATTTATCCTCCATTATATGGCAGTGTTTATATGTATGTATGTATGTATGTTCAGGTTTATATGTGTACGTATATGCAATTAAGTACATGCACTTTCCTCTGCTGTGTTACCCTCAGATGACAATGATGTGTATGAGTATGCATGGATGTGTCTTTATCTGTAGTAAGGACGAATAACTCCTTTTGCTGAAATGAATACCACAAACTCTCTCTCTCTCTCTCTCTCTCTCTCTCTCTCTCTCTCTCTCTCTCCTTGATATGTATGGCTATGAAGCCCCAGTGGTGTTTCTATTGCTCATCTAATTAATGCATGCATATATATATATATATATATATATATATATATATATATATATATATATATATATGTGTGTGTGTGTGTGTACGTATGTGTGTGTATATATATATGTATGTACCTACTTATTATTCTAACCTGAAAATTGTTATTCTATATCTGCTTCAAATTGTCTGCAGTAGTACTGTTGACAAATTAAATGTAATTTAAATGATAGCACTCAACAAGGGCTATTGAAAATATTGTCACAATGATTACTCTTCAAGTACTCTTCAATTATTACACTATATTTTATTATTAATTACTTGCTATGATATTTAAAATTAATTGCAAATTCTATTAGTATGTTATTTATACATAACCACATAGATTGTAATGTTATCAACTGCAATATGACTGGGAGTGCCCATGTGCACATGTCCCCATGTACAGTTATCTGAATAAATAAAAAAATAAAAAAAAGACGTCTAGGTCCTAATCCTATTTGAAGTTCGTACAGAGAGACATTTTCACTAAATGACCTATATATCCAAAGGAGTACTCAATGAATCCTCTGAGTGGAAAGTATCTTTGGTCTTTTCATTCTCCTTTCCCTACCAGGCTTCAATTTCCTTTACTTGTCAGGTTTATTCTCCATTTCTTACCACCCACCTTATTTTTTCTCAAACTTTAGCTTCTATCTTCATACAGCACTTCCGTTACTCTTTTTGCAGACTTCCCAGGTTTCTTTTTTCCTCTCTCGAAAGATCATCTTGCCTTCGGTTTCTCTACCAAAGGGAGGAATGGGGGGCGCCCTTCGCCTCACTTAATCCCAATTTCGCAGTCGTTCCCTTCCTTTAAGTCCCAAGAGGGCTTTCAACTTCTCAAACTTATAAATTATTCTCGAACCCCCCCCCCGCCCTCCTCTCTCTCTCTCTCTCTCTCTCTCTCTCTCTCTCTCTCTCTCTCTCTCTCTCTCTCTCTCTCTTACACACACACACACACACAACGAAAAGTTATCACAGTCTACCAACTTCATCAACTTCAAAGACAGAAAACGGGAGGAAAAAAAAATTATATATATATATATATATATATATATATATATATATATATATATATATATATATATATATATATATATATAGTCTCCGTGGCAAAATGGGAGCGTCTGCGACTCGGAGGCGGCAGGTCGAGGGTTCGCGCCCCGTCACGGACTGAAGTTAGTAAGGGCATACACTCAGGGTAACGATTACATCTGCCAAAACAAGTCCTTTGCAAGAAGGCAACCGTCCTAGCCCTTAGTTGAAAAGGGAGTTCGTGACGTAAAACCGAAACCATATATATATATATATATATATATATATATATATATATATATATATATATATATATATATATATATATATATATAAAGACGTCAGAAAAACTGTGCAACCAACAAACAAAAAACGTATAGTAACAAAACGACACACAAACACTAACACGTTAAGAATTATGCAAGATTATAGAAGGGGATCTATGAGCAATATTCTTTCCAATGAACAAGAATATAGGTGATTACATATGAGAGAGAGAGAGGAGAGAGAGAGAGAGAGAGAGAGAGAGAGAGAGAGAGAGAGAGAGAGAGAGAGAGAGAGAGAGAGAGAGAGAGAGAGAGAGAGAGAGAGAGAGAGAGAGAGAGAATCACTGAATAAGGGCTTAAGGTTAAACCCTAGTACAGAAAACCTCTTGACCTTTGTGTACGCATATATATAAATATATATATATATATATATATATATATATATATATATATATATATATATATATATATATATATACCCCAAAAAATAAAAATTAATATAGATATGGAGAAACAAATAAGTAAAATAAAAACTACATAAATATATCATAAGAAATCTCATTCATATTAGCTTCCCTTCTCCCCCCCATTTGAAATTTCAGAGGGGGTTCTTCCCTCCCCTATCCCCATCTCTCTCTCTCTATATATATATCTCTCTCTCTCTCTCTCTTACCGGATAAGCAATCCTAATAGGTAATATCCATTTCTAATTTTCTCTTTCCTTTCTGCAGGCAGCTTTATTTTCCCCCTTCCCTTCCATAATCCTTTTCAAATATTTATCCCTACACTCTTTTCCTCTGCTCTCCTTTCCCCCCCCCCCGTGTTTTCTTACCCTTCTTATCCAATAATGAAGTAAGCGTCTCTCTCTCTCTCTCTCTCTCTCTCTCATGTATTCTGTTGGCTTTATTATTTCAATTCTTTTTACCTCTCTTGCTCTTTCCTTTATTCTTTCTATAAGACACTACATATTAACTTTATTAATTATCACTATCCCCATCTGGCATGTTTCCATCACTATCTCTACATTTCTTTTTTCTTTGCTTGTTTTTAGCTATTATTATCAGTCTTTTTTCCTCTCAGGTAGCACTTTCTCTTTAAGAAACCTCGCGGAACATATCTGATGAAAATGTAGATCCGATAGCGGGTGCACACACATGCAAAAATGACTTAGTTTTTCTTGCAAAAACTTGGAGATAACGAGAGAGAGAGAGAGAGAGAGAGAGAGAGAGAGAGAGAGAGAGAGAGAGAGAGAGAGAGAGAGAGAGAGAGAGAGAGAGAGAGAGAGAGAGAGAGAGAGAGAGAGAGAGATCCAGTCAATGGGATAGCAATCCACTTCAAATCAGTGCTGGTCCAAAGCCCGATCAATAAAGTTGGAGTCAGAGGGAGCATCCGACAATAATATCTCTAAGCCAAAACCAACATTAGACTCAAAGAGGCAAGGGAGATACTAACATGAGTAAAGCTGCTGAGAGAGAGAGAGAGAGAGAGAGAGAGAGAGAGAGAGAGAGAGAGAGAGAATAAAGGAAGGTGGGGCATGTGGATGTTTTAACGTTGAGTGTAAAGGTGTTTATGAACACATAAAATGATTCTTTAAATGTTTCTTCGGAACGTCTTGCGTGTCTGTGAGCTTAACTGTCGCATATCTTGAGTTTTTGTGTTCCCTTTGTGCGTCTACGTGAGTGCGTTTGGTTGTGTATGTGTGCGTATAATAAGACTTCTCTGTCATCACTCGACTCATGTCTCTATTTCTATTCACGCTTCACCAACTTGCAACAACCAGGTCGCAATTATTATATGCGTAGACACCAACTTTCGGAAGGCATAGGATGCCCGTTTCCCAACCCGCAGGCCCCGAGTTTACTATCTACTTTATTAGGTGACCCGCACAGGTTCTCTTCCGTCGAAGCCATATGATAATATGGAAGAAAATCGTCCAAAGTGATAAAACAATTATCAGTTTGACTCCTTGATAAATCGGCATCCTCTAGAGCTCGTGCTCAGAGGCAACTATGTCACGCCTAGGCTTGCAAGTTCAATAAATATCCGTTTTCCCAACAAACAAACATTTTAATTCCATTTTTTTACAATGGTTATTCTTCTACAATAATTGAACTAATAAAGTAAGAGGGTAATACATACATATGTAATATGAGTAAATGATATATTAACATACAAAGCCTGCTATGAAAATTATTTTGGAATCCTTGGGTGATATTCTCATTCTAACTTCATTTCTGGTTCGTTTTGTTTTTATTTTTTGCTTCTTTACTATCGCATCACTTCTTTCCTTCTCTTGATTCTTTTTCTTCTTCCTGACGTCCCCTCCTCCACCTCTAAGCCCACCGACCCTACTTTACTCTTCAAAGAGCCTTGATCTCCACCGACACACGTCTCTCTCTCTCTCTTTCCCCGAAGACACCAAGCTGAGAAACTCCATCTCCCACTCCTTACATAAACTCAACTCCTAACTCCTTGGCACAAACTCCACACACCAAACTCCCTCCCAGCACTCCACTACTTCTTCAACTCTCGTGCCTAACGTCTATCCTCTTCTCTCCCCTCCCTAGCCCCGCGTCTCTCATCTGAAACCACCTCCTCGACCTGATCCCCTATCACAGGCCCTAGGACCTCTAGTACGAACCCAAGAACAAACCAATCCTCCTCTCACCCGCCCGGTCCCAGAGCCAGAATACGCACAGCTTCATATCTACACAGCCTTGCAACGCACACACGTACATAAACCGCTACTTCGCTTACACGTCCAACTCTACTATTACTACCCCCAACAGGACCAAGGATGGAGAAGGGAGAGCCGTGTGGGCCTCACATTGCTCTGGGGTAATAGGGAGGGGAGTACACTCAATCTCTCCTCTCGCATCCCCTCTCTGGGAGGATGGGGAAGAGAGAGAGAACCAAATTATTATTATTTTTTTTGTAGGGAGAGATGGAGGGATTCTTTTTTTTCTTTTAGTTATTAATGATAGTGATGTTGGTGAATCAGATTATTATTATTATTATGATCTCGATGACTTAGAAGACGGTTAATGCACAAGGTTATTTCTAAACAAGAAGATAAAAACAAACAGCTGAATGACAACCTAAAGGAATTAGATGTTAGTTCACTGCTCTCTTCTGAGAGAGACGAGATTGCTGCTTGGAATGTTCAGATTAAGGAAAACATTGAACAGTTCAGAAAAGAGTTCCAGGAGCTGAATATGGAAAATGATGCCATGAAAACGTCCTTTGCTGATGCACTAAAGGGGAATGTGGCAGTAAAAGAGGCTGTAAAGGTGGTGGCACTGGAAAACATACAAACAGTTGACTATAAAGAGACAGTAATCGAAAAAATGAAAGACGTTGTGATGGAAAGGGCAAACCCACTCATCAGACAGGCACTTGATAAGGAGAAGACAGTGGTAATCTCAGGCATAAGTGAATCCCAGGAGCCAACATGGCAGGGGAGACTTGAAGAAAATAAAGCTAGGGTTGTAGACCTGATAAGAAAGCTTGGAGTAGTATGTGGTCCTGAGGATATTGTAAACATACACCAACTAGGTAAATATTCGAGGGAAGGAAAGCCGAGACCAACAAAAGTAACCTTTGAGAGAGGGGAGACATGTAGGGAAATATTGTTGAGAAAAAAAAGTCTAAAAGACCTTCAAGAATGCAAAGAAGTGTTCATTAGATGATACAGAACACAGGAAGAGATGGGAAAGATCAAAAACTTGTTGCAAGAGGCAAGAAGGTTAAATGATGAAAGAAATGAAGAAGAGAAGAAAAATTTTTGTTACAGAATACTTCCAGACAAAGGGGAGATAAAGAAGATAATGACAGAAGATCAGGGGATGGGGCCTCATTAAGATTGTTATACACAAATGCTGATGGATTAGCTGGTAAGGCAGTAGAATTAAAAGATAGGATTCACAACAGTAAGGCAGATATAGTAGCAATTACAGAGACTAAGTTGAGTGAGGACATAAACAGTGTCACAGTTTTTCCTAAGGGCTTCAGAATACTAAGGGTCGAAAGATCTGAGAGGACTGGTGGAGGGATAGCACTGCTCATAAGTGAGAGGATTCAAGTTGAAGAAATAAACTTGGCTATAGAAAGTGAGTTCAGGGAATTTCTTGTTGCTCGCATAAATACTGGGTCAGAGAGCATTATAATAACTGTTGTATACAACCCACCAAGGAACCAAAATAGGCTTGAAATTTATGAGGAAAGTCATATAGGTACGATTGAAGTCATAAACTCAGTTGTTAACATGGCGCGGGAGAAAAAATGTAGGATTTTGATTATGGGAGACTTTAATCATAAAGAGATAGATTGGATAAATCTTGACCCACACAGTGGTGAGGACTCATTTGGGGCAAGATTCCTAGATTGCGTACAAGGGAATTTCCTACACCAACATGTAATGGAACCAACAAGAACCAGGGGTGGGGATGAGCCATCACTACTTGATCTAGTGTTCACAGATAATGTGTTGGATATTGAAAATATTGAGTATGAACCACCAATTGGAAAGAGTGACCACTGTGTGTTGTTGATGGAGTATATCATTGAAGACATTCTTCCTGAGAGTAGAGGCACTGAGGACATGAGGAGGAACTATCCGAAAGGAGATTACATCAAAATGAATGAGCTTTTTGCGGTTATTGACTGGAGAACCTTATTTTACAACAAATCTGTACAAGAAATGTATGACATTTTTTGTGAGAAATATGGGAAGATAGTAGATTGCTGCATACCTGTCACCAAAGTAGGTGTAATTCATGCCAGAGAGAAATGGTTCGATAATGGGTGTAAAAGAGCTAAGGAGTGGAGAGACAAATGCTGGAAAAGGTATAGGAGGAGAAAAAACATAAATGCCTGGCAAACCTACAAAAGAGCAAGAAATGACTACCTAAGTAAAAGGAGAGAGGCAGAGAGAGATTATGAGAGGGACATCACCAGGAAGGCTAAAGAAAATCCCAAGCTTTTCCACAGCTTTATCAGAGGAAAACTGAAGGTGAAAGAACAGGTTTTAAGGCTAAAGAGAGCGGATGGAAGCATCACTGAGACGGACGAAGAGATCTGCAAAGAATTGAACAAGGAGTTTCAGTCAGCATTTACAGTAGAAAATACCCCACCCCCTCAGATTGCAGTGATAGAAGCTCAAGGGCCGGTATTAGAGAATATCAACCTTACAGCCACAGAGGTATGCAAAGCGCTGATGGATTTAGATGTTCATAAAGCTACAGGTCCTGATGACATATCCCCTCATGTGCTTAAAAAATGCGCAAACACAATATCAGTGGCACTAAGTATCATATTTAAGGAGTCACTGGAGTCGGGGGAGATTCCAAGATGCTGGAAACAAGCAAATGTGATACCTATCTTCAAAAAGGGAAGGAGGGATACGGCTCTGAACTATAGACCAGTTTCCTTGACCAGCATAGTTTGCAAACTTATGGAGAAACTACTAAGGAAACATATCTCTCTTCACTTGGAATCCTTCAACTTTTTGTCAGTGAGGCAACATGGCTTCAGAGAAGGCAGATCAACAGTAACAAACTTATTAGAATTTTATGATGAGGTAAGCCAAATCTTACAGGAAAGAGAGGGCTGGGCAGATTGCATATTCCTAGACTTCCAGAAAGCGTTTGACACTGTTCCACATGGGAGACTTATTAGGAAGTTGCAATCAATGGCGAGAATAGGTGGAAATGTCTTGGAATGGATAAAAACTTACTTAGAAGGAAGGGAACAGAGGGTTAGAGTAAGACACTCAGTGTCTGAATGGAGAAGAGTTAGTAGTGGAGTTCCACAGGGTTCAGTTTTAGGGCCACTTTTGTTCCTTGTATATGTAAATGACCTACCAGAGTGTGTAAATTCATTCATGAATATGTTTGCAGATGATGCAAAGATTGTGAAGAAAGTAAAAAACGAGAACAATGGTAGAGAACTTCAGGAGGATCTAAATAATCTGCATGAGTGGTCAGAAAAGTGGCTAATGAAATTCAATACCTCAAAATGTAAGGTAATGAGAATGGGTACAAGTGCAAGAAGGCCCAAGCTTGACTACTCGGTGGCTGGAGTACAACTTCAAGAGACAGAAAATGAGAGAGATCTAGGTGTAAACATACTGGCAGATTTGTCTCCAGAAATACATATAAATGGCGTAGTAAGGGCAGCATATGCATTCTTATCAAATGTAAGGGTAGCCTTCAGGCACATGGACAAGGAAATGTTCAGAAATATTTATGTAACCTATGTGAGGCCAAAACTCGAATATGCAGCCCCCTTTTGGAATCCGCACTTGAAAAAGCACATAGCTAAGCTTGAAAAAGTTCAAAGACATGCCACGAAACTGGTGCCAGAAATACGCAATCTCGGTTATGATGAGAGGCTGAGGGAATTAGACTTGCCATCACTCGAAGCTAGAAGAGTAAGGGGGGATATGGTGACAGTCTTTAAATTCCTTCATGGTTATGATAGAGTGGATAGGGATCGATATTTCGATATGGCTGGCTCTAGAACTAGAGGTCATAGTTTGAAGCTTCGTAAGAAAACTTGTTTGCAGGATGTAAGGAAATACTTTTTCAGTGTAAGAGTAGTTGATAATTGGAATTCGCTAAGCGAGGAGGTAGTTAATGCTATCTCAATCCATAGTTTTAAGGACAGGTATGATAAGTATCACTAAGTCTAAAAATGGAACCGATCAGGAGACGGGAAGATACGAGCTTTGGGCTCTTTCCCGTAAACACAATTAGGTAATCACAAGGAAGAGGTAGTGAAGGACAAGGAAGAAGAGGAAGAGTCGAAGGGAGAAAGAGAGAGCGAAGAAATTATTCAAATAAGTATCATTATATTAATACCAGGGAATTATCTACATAATATGACACAGAGACTGTTGAAGCTATCCTCCCCACACTCTCTTCACGGCCTCACACCAGGGGAGAATTCATATTCTCTCTCTCTCTCTCTCTCTCTCTCTCTCTCTCTCTCTCTCTCTCTCTCTCTATCTATCTATCTATCTATCTATATATATATATATATATATATATATATATATATATATATATATATATATATATATATATATATATATTTCCCTCTTTCTCTAACAAAAATATGGAAATGAAAAAGATTACAAACAGAAGCTTCACTCCTATAAGTACTTCTACTATTACTATACTGCTTTTGATAATAATAATAATAATAATTAATAATAATAACAAAAATAATATTCAATCTATTATAATATTAATAGGCAAGTATTAATAATGGTAGTGAAATATAAAACTTCAACAATTATTATAATTATAAAATACCATGAAGAGAGCAGACGACAATGAGGATGTCCAGTGTTTCAAATAACTTAAAAATGAAGATCCTTTTGCAAGCAGCCTATTCAAACAAGGAGTAGGCCCTTTCTTCAGTTTCTCTCTTTTTTTTTTTTTTGAGTACTACTACTAGTAGTAGTTCTAGTGGTAGTTGTAGTAATAGTAGTTGCATCAGTAACAGGCGTACAATAAATGAGAAAATAAGTTACATATATGTTATCTCTTATGCTACAGTAAAGCGCACCCCCCCCCCTCTTTACTAAAACCTGATACTGACTTACTAAACAACAGAACCACATTAACTACACTGCATGACACTACCCCCCATAAAAACTATACAAAAGAACAGAATAACAGTGGACACAAACAATATATACTGCAAGTCCAATGTCGGTTAAAAGAGTAAAAAATTACATTATATATATATATATATATATATATATATATATATATATATATATATATATATATATATATATATATATATGAGCGAGTGTACACAAAATACATTATGAAAAAAAATAAAACTACGAGAGTAAATAGGCAACTATAAAATACTGCATAAATATATATATCTAAAGCAAATTAATTAATATTCTGATTTACAAATATTTGAAGAATACATGGTGGTACTTTCAGGATATAAAAAGAGAGCCTAAGCAATACAGGACTAAGATATGAACCGATATCATTTGCAGTTTTAAGTGAAAGAATCATCAGTAAAATATTATTTCATGACCATTCCCTGACTCACCCAACAAATTGATAAAGGCAGTGTTTGCTTGTCCCGGTGTCACACTAAAAAAAAAAAAAAAAAAAAAAAAAAAAAAAATATATATATATATATATATATATATATATATATATATATATATATATATATATATATATATATATATATATATATATATATAATTTATTAGCAACATAACTGGAACACAGGAATTAATACCAACGACGCAACCGCTGACATTTCCAGTGAATCAACTTTAGCAACACATCTCTGGGGGAAAAAATCGCAAACCTCTACATCAAATACTGAAAACAAACCCAGAATAAGAACACAGCTCTGGAAAATTCAAGGAGTCAAGAGAAATTATAACAGGAACAAAAACCTGAAAAATAACTGGCTGATTGGCATATTTAGGAGAAACTAGTATCAACACCACAAATGGACATTTCACTGACACATGCGACAAAACAGCATGAGCAACAACAACTTTGGAAATTCGCTAAGGACGGGAAAAACTCATGATAAACAAAGCAAAGGACAAATTTCAGCATATTCATGAAACAAAACTACCTTCAACAATATAACTTAGTTAAGACAAACTTTTTCTTTTTTCAGGATATTTATTGAACTAAATACCAAAGAGAATACGGACTGGGAATATTCAGCCATTCATAAGACAGATCAGAGTAAACAATACAATTATGGAGCATTCGTTGACTGAGGAGCCAAAACAGCATCAGTAATATAGGTAATGAAAGATTCACGAATTTTAGGGCATAAATTCCGGAAACTAAATATAACTAATCATACGACTTAGGGGAATTTAAGGACAGAGGCCACAAATAGCATCGACAAGACAACACTTAAAGATTCACAGAGTTTTTAAGGAAATTTTGGATAAAATAGGATCAGTAATAGAACTTCGGGAATATGCCTTACTCAGGACACAAAATAGGTATGGAAATTTCCTGAAGTTTTTCGAGACATATTAAGGAAACAAAACAGCATCAGCAACACAACTCTGGAAAATATCCCTGGTGCCTTTACCTCTCCTTAATCTGGATTCTCATTTCCTTCCCTCATTAACAAACCCTGTCACTTCATTACCATCTTCCAAGATTCTTCATATTTCCCGACGACACCAATTAGCGTTTTCTTCATCAGCAGCTTCTAACTTTTTTCTTTCTTTCTTTCCTTCCTTTCTGATATTTATATATATATATTTTTTTTTATTTTGCTTCTCTGTTATGCTGCGACTCGATCAATAATCAAGGCGTCTGTGCCAGTCCCCCCTTTTCTTTTGTTTTTCATAATTTATTTAACTCTTTCTTTTTTTTTTAACTTTTGCCTTTAAGAGTGGGTAGGTGTTCCCAAGGAAAAACAAACATTTTAATTTAAAACCAAGCTTTCATTTTCTGTGGAGTCGTCACGTCTTTTTACAATATATATATATATATATATATATATATATATATATATATATATATATATATATATATATATATATATATATATATATATATGAGATACTCACTGTGCAATATTCATTCATGTAATGCCTCGTTTATGATCAAAAACAATTATTTTTCCTATAAATTCTAGATATCAGTATTCATTCCTATTCTCGAATCTCAATACTACCATTTTTCAATACTGAAATACCTCAACAATGAATCCTGGAAGGTAGGTTACATTTACCAGACAAATGCCATTATTTCAAAAAAATACTTATTCTGAAATTTAAAAAATCTGAGGATTCCAGTCTTACGTTTCCTTATCCATTATTAATCGAGTCTAGATCTCTACATATTTCTCTCTTTCTGTCTTCTAATTCACCCAATACGCATTACAATTCCCAATCTTTAAGGGTTCTATTACGAATGTAGAACAAGTTTTCCTTGTACCTTTATCCTAAGCTCAAAACTAAATATTCGTATTGACAAATATTCTCCTTTATTATTACTCATCTTTCTTTCTTTTGGATGGGATAGGATTGGTGGGGTAAGGGGAGAGGGGCATCAAAATGAGTAACAATAATGAAGAATATTCTACTTTGAGTCGTCAGATCGGGGGTTCGCGGACCGCCACGGTCTGTGATTAGAGAGGGTATTTACTCAGGGTAACGATCACACCTACCAAAACCAAAGCCCTTAGCAAGAAGGCAACGTCCTGGCCCTTAGTAGAAAGGGAGTCCGTGACGTACAACCGATCACATTATTACTTGTTAACATAGTTGAAGACTTATTTCGGAGTCATTTTTCTCTTATCTCATTGTGTCAATTTGCTTAAATAAATCTATAATTAATCACAAGCTTCCTAAGGCCGCTTTCACACCAAAGTGGTACATCGCACGTGGCACGCCACGTGTGACAGTGGCACGCAAGTCGCACGTGGCACATGGGATGTGTCACGCCACTTCTATGTGAAAGGAAGGTTTCATATATTTCCGGATGCTCGTTTTCAACTGGCGTGCGACATGGCATGCCACGTGCGACGTGCCACTTCGGTGTGAAAGCGGCCTAATACTCATCTCTCTCAAACTCCTTACACTCAAGTCTTTCGCTTTCAGGACTCTTATCCAAATCTCGTCTTTTCTCAAGAAATTCTGGCCATATCAAATTTCACCTCACGTAACTCAATTCTGTAAAATCTTCTCATCCCAATTAGTTTTCTCTTTAAACTCGTACCTTACCAAACTGCAAAAGCCCAAATTGCATCTCTCATACCTCACTCAGTTCTTTTTATGGCATCCAATGGTTAAATAACCGTCAAATTTCCAACGAATCCAAATCTCGATCCCACCTTAACTTATTCCTCAAAACAAATGTAATTTCTACCCAATCCGTTTATTACTTTCAAAACTCCATTCAAAATCTAATCTCACTTGGCTCGTAACTTCAAATCTCTAATCCAAATCTCATCTCTTCACACTAGCAGTCAAATTGTACCTTCGGAACTCCATTCCATTCAATATTTCAACTCTAACTCATTCCTTCAGTACTCCAGCTCAAAACTCCATTCTCCACTAGTGCACATGTTCCTCCCTTCCATGTACAATCATATGAATAAAAAAAAAAATCTCCTCTTCATTCTGGGGTCTTTCTTGCCTACCATATACCCTCAAGTTCCATCAGTCTTCGATAGGTTTTTCAGGACTCTTTTCATATCAAATATATCCTCTCACACATCCAACCATTCCCTCCGAAAGAGAGAAGAAAAAACTGCAAAGCTTATGACATCATACCAAAACACTTCCTCACGGTCTCATTTTCTCCAAACCCCCTTTCTCATACTACGACTATACTCTAGTAAAACTCTTCTCCATTATTCTTCTATTAGAACTCCTCCCCTCAAAGTCCTTCTACCAGAACTCCTCCTTCTAGAACCCCAATCATCAGTGCCTAAAATCCCCCCCCCCAAGTCCCTATCCAAGGTAGAATAATTCCCCTGTCCCCATGTCCCCTGGTGAGCCTTCGACACTATTTACCTCATTACTTCTTCCCCATAAAAACACATCGCTCCTCTTCCTTCCTCTCCCCCCCATCCCCTACCATTCCAGTAATGTCCTAAGTAAGCCGCCCTTCCCATTCCGACCCCTCCCCCTTTCAACCTCCACCTCTCCCTCCGCTGCGACAGCTGGTGGGTGAGAGAGCATCAAAAAGGTTCCAACCCCACCAACGAACGGTGAAAGAGGAAATAAACGATGGGAGAGAACAAGCAAGGAGGGCTAAAGAAGAAGAAGAAGAAGAAGAAGAAGAAGAAGAAGAAAAAGAAGACAGGAGGGAAAAAAGGGAAAATAATATAGAAATCTTCGACGGTGGAATTACAATGAATTTGTTTCATTAACAAAGTGCGTGGAGCTCAGAGAGATCAAATGTTAATTATTTGCACCCATATAGACGAGGGAATATCTCAGCGAGGTTCTCCTTGGTTAAATATTAATCTGTTGCAAGTCTAAAGATACTGAATATTACAATTTTAATATAGTACCACTCGAGATCCTACATTAAGAGCCTGTGTGGATTTTTTTTTGTTTTGCTTCACTTGATAACATTCATGAAACTTAAAGGGTAAATGGGACTAGACGAGCAGCCAGTGTTAGTATGAAGTAAACCAAACAAAGGTAGAGATAGATAGATAGATAGATAGATAGATAGAGAGAGAGAGAGAGAGAGAGAGAGAGAGAGTTTTTTTTTTAAACTTTATTTCCATTTCATTACAATGGGTATTCGTCAGCCAGGGCAAGCCCCAACCCCCCACTGTGATGTCCAACCACAGCAGTTCCTGCCAGTAAACAGCTTAAACTCTCGGTCTTGGACGGGGACCGATCTTTCGACCTCGTGAATGCGAAGCCAGCGCGTTACCACTGTACTAGCCTTAGAAAGACAAACTGATTATATATAAATATATATATATATATATATATATATATATATATATATATATATATATATATATATATATATATATATAGAGAGAGAGAGAGAGAGAGAGAGAGAGAGAGAGAGAGAGAGAGAGAGAGAGAGAGAGAGAGAGAGAGAGAGCAAAATAATGAAGGGAAGCTGTCCGCCCTATGTTCCTCCCCCTCCCTTCCATAAGCCTCTGTGATGGATGTTCGTCTCTCACTCCCAGACACCTTCCCAACGCATTACAACACTTATTTTTCTTTCTTTCTCTCTATCTCCCTTCTGAGTACGCCTCCAACTCCACCCCCATCGCTGGCTCCAAGATCTTGCATTAGCAAATCTGTTGCCTCTCCCAAGCTTAGCATCTCTTAATATTTGATCTCCGACGGTTTGTCACATCACATTTATATATTACAACAACAATAACAACAAAACAATATTAATAATAATAATAATAATAATAGTAGTAGTAGCAGTAGTAGTAGTATCAGTAATAATAATAATACAATCAACAATAACAAATACCAGGGATGAAGTATATTCTAGATATACCTTGAAGTCTTTGTTCCATTCAATATCAAGGTGCGAGGTGACGTTGCTCTCCAGAGGAATAGAATCAAAGTAAAGACTTTTAAATATCATGAAAATGAGTTAATTCAGCCAAGCCATTCAACGACAAAATTTCAAATCGCCCAGAACGCCATATCTTCAATAAGATATATTATCAGATTCCTGTATGAAAATCGTCAATGAACATATCGCAGAATGAGGCCATTTTATGTTTATCATCCAAACAGCGCTTGCTCTTCCCAGTTCTGCCTCCGTAACCCCCACAACGCATCTCTTAATATCCCTTCACATCTGACAAGTCATTACTCTCTCCATCTCTGTTTCTCTATGTATTCTTCGTGCCCAGGCCCGATGAGGGCTGTTTTATTATTTTTTTGGCCCGTCCTGGTGTAACACACAATATATATATATATATATATATATATATATATATATATATATATATATATATATATATATATATATATATATATATATATATATATATATATATATATATATATATATATATATATATATATATATATATATATATATATATATATATATATATATATATATATATATATATATATATATATATATATATATATATATATATATATATATATATATATATATATATATATATATATATATATATATATATATATATATATATATATATATATATAATGGTGCAATCAAAGAGATATTATGTCAATGCTAAACGCTGTCATTATTACAAAGCTCTGTCTCATAATTTCATAACAAATGTTATTTAAGATGTAAGAAGATTTAAAATTTAATACGTTACATTTGGTCCCCATATGAATGGGGGGAGGCTTGGACACAGGCTGGACCTTGGTGATTAAGGATGGATGCCCTGCCTAATGCCCCACGGTGATATGGAACCAGTTTATGTTAGGCTAATCACTTTCCGACTCATACGCTTTACTATTTAGCTACCGTGGCTCCTTATTAATAATAATAATGATAATAAAAATAATAATAATAATAATTATTATTATTATTATAAAAAATAGTAATTATAAATTGATATATAGGCAAGACTTTTGCCAACCTTCAATGAAAAGAGGAGGAGGAAGTTACAATCGCCAAGAGAGTGTCCATCCTCATTATTTTTCAGCTTGACCAACCATCCAGCAATGTACGTAATGCACGACTGGGGTTGGAACTGGGGGAGATTTAAAATACAACCCTTTAACTCTTAAGTTAACACGACTGTCACTATATCTTTCGTCGACAGGTTCTTCTACGTCCATGTGGGGTCGCTGTTTTTCACTAACCCTTCTGGAGAGTAATAGCTATATATGGATTAAGCTTCTATGGCCGTGCGGACTTCCTGACTCAAAGACCTCTATTTATCCTGGCGTGGGACCGGATCAGAGTTGAGCTAGCTTGCCCTCCACTTCGTGGTTGGATTAATCACAAGTAATCTGTACCACTATCTAAATACAATATCGACGCTGAAAGAACACTGGTGGTGTTTGAGATTCACGAATATACCTATAGCAATAAAAACCACAAACAAATGCAAGACAGGGCATGAACATCAACCGAACCTCTACCAAGCTTCATGTCCTGCCTATTCATAGACAAAAAAGTGACCTCTACGCATTTCGGAGCAGTAACCGCAAATTATATATACATATAAATATGAGCTATAAACCAGAGATAAACCATAGAAAGAATTTAGATTTATACAATCTAGAAACATGAAGGAGAAGGGAGACACATAAGCTTGGGCAAATCATATATAGTCCACGTATCTTCACCAGCCCCATAAGTCATAATTTTGAGATGTGAAAACGCGAATCATAAATTCACTTTTTTGCTGTGTCTTGTTCTTCGCTCAATACCTAAAGCTAATGACAGGAGTCGTTACCAATCGGGTAAATTTCCAGTTGCGGTTTCCCAGGTCTGAACAGGTTAGGCAAGATAAATGTACATGGGTGCAAATCATGTGCATGGAAAAAGCAGCTCTAGAATTACCTGTCGTTAAGCTCGTTTTTGAGTTTCGCCTTCTACTTGGGCGATATCAGCGGAGATAACCGGCGTGGTAAAAATGACATCTTATTTGAGGCAAAGGGCGGCGTGTCACGTAATGCCATGACACAACGCTTCATAAATAAAGTTATGCGGATGGAAAAACAGAAGTGGAGAGTATCATTATAGGTTGGGAAATAATTTTTCTAAAACTCATGTTTATGCGCTTACACATAAACAGTAGAAGTAAAAATTCAAACACTGTATGAAATAAGAACGATATTTAAAAAAATGAAAAATAGCTGGAAAATTTGATAAATACTTTTCATATGCATTAGTCAGACAGATAATTCGTTTAAGATAAGTGAACAAGATCATGAACTAACTCACTCTCTCTCAAGCATACATATAGTTAGGACACCATTAGTAAGAATATAACTGATAAGAAAATAAATTATGTTCATATACATATATATATATATATATATATATATATATATATATATATATATATATATATATATATATATATCCCTAAATTAGACTTGGTTCGATGATAATCACAAGAACCTGGACAATTCTCTCTTTCTCTCTGTCCTCGGCAAATACTCCTGTTGCTTTTTACTTATGGCAATCATTCAGCTTTCGCCATCAGAAATATTAGAGTAAACATAACAGGTAAATAGATTACAGTCTAACTGGTTGGATATTATGAAACACGATTAAGTAAGAGCAAGAGACTGAAGTTTCTTTTGCAAACGGAAGAGAAAATATATACGCTGAGGTATATGCATAATTGAACAGAGGTGATTTTCTGCAGTAGCTACAAATTCTATTGATGTGTGGTTGGAAAATCATATCAAGAGCCCTGCCGACAGAAGAGTTCAGCATAAATATATAAAGTAATAAATACACACACACACACACACACACATATATATATATATATATATATATATATATATATATATATATATATATATATATATATGAGCCTTCTTCCCCTTATAAGGGGAGTGGCTGAGCCAAGGCAAAGTACTTTAACTCTTTGGGAAGAGAATATACAAAGGAGAGGATTCCCAGTCACCTCGCTCCACCCCATTTAATCGACTCTTACGACACGAAGGGGAATACGTAGGAAATATTCTAGTCCTCCTGATTCAGATTTAATAGCCTTCTTTATTTCGTGAATGCCTTGGAAAATAACAGCATCTTGTGCCTGATTAGCTCATGTCTGAGGCTGAGGAGTTCTGCAATAGATATTGTCTATCAGCAGCTGATATAGGCGTTTTGGATTATCTTTGATGCACTCCCTTGTAATGGGGATTTCCCATATTAATCAACTTATTACAGTATCAATTTCTCGCTTCTAGATGAAATTTAACATATAGATTAATATTAATACTGAAGAAAACAGATCAACTAGGAATTAAATATGGGTGCTCGAAAATTTAGAGCTTCCATATTCAATTCCTAGAGTCTAAATCTGATAAACTGTAAGACCAATATATATATATATATATATATATATATATATATATATATATATATATATATATATATATATATATATACATATATATATATATATATATATATATATACATATATATATATATATATATATATATATATATATATATATATATATATATATATATATATATATAATATATATATATATAAAGGACTTCCAAAGTAATTACAGAATAAGCAATTGGCAGAAAAGTTCTTCAAGTGAAGCAAACAGAAAAACCAAAAAACTTGAAGGAACTTCACATTTATCAGATAATAGTTTAGAGATCTTGTTTTATCGTCATGTAAAATATAGGACAAATTAATAAATAAAAAAAAAATATGAAGCACAAGGATCAACGAGGCAAGTTCATATAGTTAGTCGAATTTCAATACTCATTGATGCAACTGCAAGAATATGTAATATGCTGACAGTCGTAAAGCTAAATTTTGTCAAAGTTTGCAGTTTCATACACGGATTCATTTTTCATATTTCAGGTAATACACTTTCCCTTGTAAAAAAGGAAAAATTAAAAATTTCACAACACAACTGAATGACGATATTGAAAACGGTATATAAAAAAAAAAGGTCAAACAGGACTTTTATAAAAATGAAAGCTTAAATGAAGAGAGCAGTTTTGGGTTCAATCCATACTATATATTTACCTATTTTAATTATAAACAGGAACATAAGAGTGACAACCCTAGACGCATAATGCCAACTTAGAAGAGTGCCTTCTAGTAGACGAAATTCAAACAAGAGCATCATGTGTACGGAGCCTCCAGTAATGACCGCTCTAACATATGCCTTCATTGTTTTGCTATCCTCATTAGAAGATGTCAGCTAACTGGATATACAAGTTCAAATATTCCTGTCGTGGATCCAACATAGACTTACTACTCGAAATTTTTTTCTGCGAAATCAAGTCACAAGAAAGAGATTTAAGTCCATTAGACACATCTAAAAACTCGGAAAACCCTCAAGTATAAAAATGAACCTGATATACTAGAACTCGTTTAATAAATTAAAAATTTAAATTAATGTATCATAGGTCATACAGAAACATACTATACACCAACTTACACATTTACATTACAACAAGCATTTTCAACTGATGTTAATGGCTTTGATGAAAAGTTTTCAGAATATATAACGCAAAATCCAAGTGTGTTTCATGTGGCCGAGAAGGGAGTAACACCTTAGTACATTACAATGAAGACTGTTAAGTTACAGGACTTCACACCTTCTGGACAGTGTTATTTTGAATTACTTAAATATAATTGTGATCCTGACAATTTATTCCCAATATTAAGCGCATATCCATCACTAAAGATGTAAATACATTTACATCATTGTGTCTGGTGAAATTGTAAATATGTAATTTCTATAATGAAAAGTAGTAATGAACTTTTAAGCAGATCTGGGTTTTTTTTTTTTTTTTATTTATTTATTCAGATAACTGTACATGGGGACATGTGCACATGGGCACTCCCAGTCATATTGCAGTTGATAACATTACAATCTATGTGCTTATGTATAAATAACATACTAATAGAATTTGCAATTAATTTAAAATATCATAGCAAGTAATTAATAATAAAATATAGTGTAATAATTGAAGAGTACTTGAAGAGTAATCATTGTGACAATATTTTCAATAGCCCTTGTTGAGTGCTATCATTTAAGTTACATTTCACTTTCCAACGGTACTACTGCAGACAATTTGAAGCAGATATAGAATAACAATTTTCAGGTTAGAATAATAAGTAGGTACATATATATATATACATACACATATGTGGCCATGCATCTCTCTCTCTCTCTCTCCCCATTTGAATCAGAAAAAGGGTCTGAAAAAGAATTCTTACTTGTGTATTTAGTCAAGCTGCATTGTCCTTTTGTTTACTTATTCAGTTACTCCCTTATTAGTTATCCGTGTCGATTTAGTTTCTTTGCCTAGTTGGACATATGACTAATTATTCCTTAATTTATTGTTACATTATTCTATACTGTCTATTCATTCCTCTATTTATGCTTTATAATTATTTATATATTATCTATTTTTACTTATAAACTAATGAATTTACTTATTTTTCATTCTCTGTATTTGTAATGGTACTCTTATTGCTTTACTTAACTTAATCTATATCAGTTCACGCAATTATATCCTTCATTTTCTTTATTTTTCATCTTTATATTCATTATTTATCTTTACAGTAAGATTTTATCCACAACATTCATTTGGCAATTAATTGTTTTTATATTAAATCAGTGATTGTGAATGGGGGACGCGTGAAGGCAGGCGCTCACTCTGATATGCAAATGCTACACTCTACATTATGTAGTATACAATCCTTATATATCCAGTATTAAAATGTAAATACATTTATATCTCTGTCTTTTATCATTCTTCTTTGGATGCACATATGAAACTCACAATACTATTAAAATATATTGATTTGTGTATTCCCTAAGCTAACGTTGTATATATGATATTTTTATGAGCAAGTGTGTAATAATGACTTTTAGGGGAAAAAAAATAAAGTAAAAGTTCTTCATTAGGTCCAAGTCCCAACCTATGATGTACTTTTATATCACCGTAATCCTACGGTCCACTAATAAGCTAAAGCTAAGCTTAGGTTTGCGTGTGTGTGCTCAGAATCCTCGGAATAACGGTTTATCGGATGTAGTAGTGCGATTCCAGTGGGAGTAGAAGTGACAATCACTCAGCTTGTTTAGCCATTCGCGTGATTTATCGACGCATCAACAAGAGGGAAAGGGGGAGGGAACCCGACCAATAAATCACGACCCAACATCGATCTCAAAGGAAAAAACGGCTGGAGCCCCCCTAAGGAAATAGGATTCCCTTACCCCCCACCCCCCACCCCACCCGATGAATAAAACATTAAGATAAATAATGCCTATTATGGTGATATCAATATAAGGGTATAAAGAGGGCATAAAAGTCTTTATTGCGGATACTCCAAGCTCGGATAATCAGTTTAGTGTAAAGTTGAATTCAACCTCACATAGCAAATGTAGGATCATATATTCAGATTTTCAAAGCAGCAACTTAACCCCACTTCAAAACACATGAAATGCTGTGCCAACAGCGAGTAAAACAAACGAACCTTAGATTCCATAGACATATATTACACCTCCAAATGTTAAGTATGTATCAAGTAACACGATGTATGATTTTTATCTGCTATTTTACATGGCAGCAAGATATAACGATAGCTGTGAACTGGGTCAAGGTAGTTATTGACTATACGAATGAGTGACTTGGGGAAATGAATCCATTATATATACGAATGATGAAAGAAACTGGTCTCTGATTTTTGCTTCCAGGATCAGAATCTGATATTCCTTTTACTGTCCTATCACCTTACCTCACATTGCTTTGGATAGATTGGCTCTCAACTAAACTGTGTGATGCTCATTCAAGAAACTCTGAAATTCGGGTAACATATATATATATATATATATATATATATATATATATATATATATATATATATATATATATATATATATATATATATATATATATATATATATATATATATATATATATATATATATATATATATATATATATAAGGCTCTTTATTTAATGTGCAAATCGGCCCAAACTTACTATTATTTTAAAATAATTCTTGATTGTGCCTTAAAAAAACGATCTACTACATACGCTTGAATGTATCAGATCTTAGACATGCGAGAAGAAAAATATAACTGAGACTAAAGGTAACAAAACACAAAAATATCATCAAACACTATGATACAAAGTTTGGAACGCCAACTAACAATGATTCGTGATAGTGTAAAAGCAATTCTATAATTAGACACATAAGAGGCATTAAACTCCACTACGGTACCAAATTAATCACAAATGCCAATTCTAAACTACAATTAGCAGCCTTTATGATGTGCATTTTGCACGACATCGAAACAATAAGAGGAGAATAAAAGCTAAAAATTCTTCATACTCAAAACAAATACCGGTAGGTCCTTAACACTTGAATTAGGTAGGAATAGCAAATATCCTTAATGCAAAACAACACTACTATTACTACTACAATATAAAAACAAAAACATTCACTACTACTACTGCTACTACTACTACTACTAATAATAATAATAATAGTGATAACAATGATAATAATAATTCATTTAAAATTAACTCTATTGTCTGTTTACTTCAATTTTTAACTGATGTTAATCTGGCAAGGCACACTCACCCTATACGCATCGTCACTCTAAAAGCACATAAACTAAGTAACTTTATTTTTTCTCCTTCAAACTTCAATTATAAAACTTTAATTATTTTCCCTCCTCTAGAGAAGGCACTAGGGGAAAACAATCAAATAACTTCCAGTCTTTTATAGTGATGCAAGACAAAAGCTTTTTCCCAGATATGACCAGCCCATTTTCTCTCTTCAAAAATTTATATAACCGAACATTTTTATTGTTCAATACATACAAAAACAAAAGGTAAAAATGACAATTATAACATACAGCATAGCATGTATTGTGTGCGTGCTCTCTCTGCAAAAATCTAAATTCATATTAAATAAGCCAATGCTAGATAGAGACTGATAAATGATCTTTCAAAGACCTAAGTATCCTTCATATGACTGTCGGTGGAAATAAAATCCTGCAAC
>JAXCGZ010011380.1:110000-132500 GCA_037179515.1 Halocaridina rubra | reverse complement strand
TGGTTTGGTTAGGTCATAGTTTTGTAAAAAAAAAAAAAAAAAAAATAGAGGGATGCATAAAATGAATGTTTGCCATTATAATAATAAAAGCAGTAATGCACAACAGAGAATTATTAGAAAATTCTGCGCAATATAACCGCTTACAATTTATTAATTCGGTGTTTTGGGGGGTAATATTGCTGGACGACCAAGACATGTTTTTATTGTGACAATGGCAACCCAATGACAACTTAAAATAATGTACCATTATCACAAAACAAACATTAGCAGCAGTAACAACAATAATAATAATAATTTACTTTCACTCCCCCAGTTAGGAAAATATCTTAAATTTATAATAAAGTTGGGATAGGTGAGTTAAACCCCAGTTAAACAACGAGTCGATAATTGAAATTTGTAAGCTTTTTTTTTTTTTAGTTGTCAGCGACTTTTTTTAAATTTCATTTCAATTGTAGGGGACGTCAAAGTAAAAATTTACAACCATCAATAATAATAGTACTACTACTACTACTACTAATAATGTATAACACAACAGGAAATATAATCTTCAAATGTACAAATACGACACAAGAACGGACGGACACTCCAACTTGGAACACAAGCTACTAACATATTTCCACTTATATTAACCTCTCGTTTAGTAATTAGTTATATTCTCTGATCAATAAGGACACAACTGATAATCTTACAATCCTTGAATATCACTGACACTCATTCCTTTTGTATTTTACATCAAATACTTACAATAAAATACGTATATCACTTCCGAGTTCAACAAATATCCAATGAGATTTTTTTTTTTTTTCCAATACTAGATCACACGAGAATTAGCGGCTCAGAGGAAGACCACCAACATCCACACTCAACCTCTGAGCTCTCACTAAAATCGCTCGGATACTAAGAACGCTGCCAACAGTTGGAAAACATTTCGTGCACCAATATAACATACATATATTATTGTTAATCATTAAAAATAGCCCATTATACAGACGATACTTGCATGAATATATCTAATAATAAATCCATCACAATATGATGCCCAAAATAAGCAAACTGAAACAAGAATAGTAACGAACGTTTTAATCATACGTATGGCAGCGGAAGTGGCTTTGCTCATGGAGAAGCTATCGCCTCTGCCATATGGTGGGCAAGATTACCTTTCCAACACTACCGCCTTCTCTTTACTGTCGTCGTCCATGGGCGCCCACATAAACCTAATATTTACGTCTTCATTTCTCTTAACTATTGTTATCAAATCATATTTTTCGCTTTCCCTCTTCTCTGCATTTCGGAAGAGATATCCAGTGGGTACTAAGGCAGTCGGGACGGGGCGACGTGTGGGTGGGTGAGAAGAGGGCGAGGAGGGTTCAGGGCGGACCCTAGCTGTGAGGACTTGTCAACTGTCACACCCGACACATACACACACACACACACACACACACACCCGCCACGACCACCCTTTAGAACGACCACCTCCTTATAACGATAAGTTCCTTTCAGCGGATATGACTGGGTACAACGAGAGGCACAATCTCTATGTTGTCAAACTTATCGCTCACATCGATCAGGGACGGCCGGCCATGGCGCCCTAATGCGAACCCACTTTTATGAAGGACACCTCCGTACAGCGAACAAACACCAACAGAGGACTAAATATTATTACGTATGCTTCCATGGGACTGTGGCAGGTGCAGGTTAATTTGCCACTTGTAACCCAACAAAGCAACTGTGCTGCCATTTACACTACCTGAGTATGTGTGTGACTGACAGCTATTCTTTGTTCGTGTTGTGGCATGATTCACAAACTTACAATACATACAGGAGATTTGGAGCTTAGGAAGAATTGGTACCTGAAATTTATGGGGGTCTTGATTCTTCAGTTGTGGTAAACTTGAGGTCTGCAATCTTCAGTTGGTCGCTGTGGATAAAGGACAATCTCAAATTCTAATCTAACCTAACCTAACCGCTGATAAGTCAGGTCCCAATTACTTAAAATCTATATAGGGCTTATCCGTCCTTGCTTAGAATACTGCTCGCACATTTGGGGTGCTTCGTCATATACTTGTCTCCTTGATAGGGTTGAATCTAAAGCAGTCACACTCATAAATAATCCTTCTCTTACTTCTAATCTGGATTCTCTTTCTCTTTTCTATCGCTACTACTTCCATCGCTGCTTTTCCTTTCTATTCGCCGTAAGATATCCCTTTCTCTTTTCTATCGCTACTACTTCCATCGCTGCTCTGATGAGTTGGGGAGTTGCATCCCTCTCCCACTACCGAGGCCGTGTAACACTCGCCAAGTGGCCTCGTCTCACAGGTACTGTGTAAAGATTTGTAGCCCGTGAATTGGTCGGTGCAGCAACTGCTGCTTCCTACCTACCTCCAGACTCTGGAAGTCTCTTCCTCCTTCCTGATTCTTATAACCTATCTTCCTTCAAAAAGCAGATATATCGTCATCTCAGGGCCTAATCCTGCCATAGCACTAGGTCCTCAGTAATTTGACTATTCTTTCAGCTTGTCATTTTCCTCTGTGTATCGTTACCTCATCTCTGCCTTCTCTGTAACCTTTTTCTTTTCCTTCGTCTTAATGTTTTCTTCGTGCCCCGGCCTTTATTGATGGGGTAAGTTTTCTTGCCTGTCCCGGTGTCACACTCGTAAAAAAAGTAATACCATAAATTTGCTAAAGACTCCACCCGTATGTCTATTTTTTTTTTCATTCCAGAGGACGGATGGCAATATTTTTCAAGTGAGACACTGAGAAAAATGTAGGAAGAAAATGCATAGCTTTTCTCTACATACAATATTGGAAAATCTACAGAGTAAAAAAAAAAAAAAAAAAAGAAACAGGAGGAGGAAGAGGAGAAAAGGATAAAAGGCAATAAAAAAGGAAATACCTCTCCTCATTAGATTCGTCGGATAAAAGGTACAACCCATCCTCCCCCCCACACAAAACCTTTTCAACCTTCACGCCATGAGCATTTATCTGCACACAATGGGGGCAAGCATTATACTATACTCTCTCTCTCTCTCTCTCTCTCTCTCTCTGTTAGTCATGAAAATCACGTACGCACGCTAGATGCCTGCAGTCGCCAGCCACAGACACAGTCTTCACACTGGAATGACCATGTGCTAGGGAAAAAAATTACCCCACACACACACACACACACACACACACACATATATATATATATATATATATATATATATATATATATATATATATATATATATATATATATATATATATATATAGACATAGACATAAGCCTCATTCCCCCTTGTAAGGTGGGTAGCCGAGCCAAGAAACGCGCATTCACCACGATCCACATACACACCTCAACCACTCCTCTCAGCTCCTTGGGGATAGAGGGTTGCTACGTCTCCCCCCTTCCACCCTGCTTGGGTCACCCACAAGGTAGGTGGGCAAGGGTATTCTACAATGAGGCCCGACAGCCGCAGCTGGTTTACCCCCACCGCTTCATGAAATGACAACTCCCCTCAAACCCGTCCATCACAGTTCACTGAGCTAGCAGGTGCGAGCAATCCCTTTGGGCCGCGTCATATATGCACAATCTTCCTCCACTCATTCCTATCTCTTGCACACACTCTTCCCTGTTCCACTGACATTCCACGTGCATTCAGTGCTCTTTCACGCCATCTATCCATCTCATTCTAGGTCTCCCTCTTAACCTAACTCCAATCACTTCTGCACTCCACACTCTCTTCACTAATCGTTCATTACTCATCCTTTCCATGTGTCCAAACCATCTCAACACTTTCTGATCTAACCTATCCAACAGTTTCATTCCAACACCCGTTCTCTGCCTGACATCCTCATTTCTTACTCTATCTATTCTAGATACACCAATCATACCTCTCAAATAAGAACATAAGAACATAAGAATAGAGGACACTGCAACATGCCTACTGGCACACACGAGGCAATACCTCATCTCCATTACATTCAACTTGTTTCTTTCATCCTCTCTTGCATTCCAAGTCTCTGCTCCATACAATGCTGTCGGTACAATCACACCTTCATATATCATTCCCTTTGCATTCATTCCCAAATATCTATTTCTCATTACACTTTTCAACCCACCTAGACATTTGTTAGCTTCCATCACTCTGTGATTTACCTCTACATCCACTCGTCCACTCCTTGATACATGTGACCCCAGATACTTAAAACTCTCAACTTCTTCAAGCAACTCCCCATTCAGTCCTACATTCAATCTGCCAACATTAACACTCCTCGTGCATCTCATGACTTTACTTTTACCAATATTCACGTGCAACTTCCTTCTTTCACACACACTAATAAACTCAGTCACCAAATGATTCAATTCATTTTCAGTATCAGCCACACACACACACACACACACACACACACACACACACACACACACACACACACACACACATACATATATATATATATATATATATATATATATATATATATATATATATATATATATATATATATATTATTCACGAAAGGCAAGTAAGCTTTATCATATATACACACAATGAAACAGTGATGTTAACAATGTTAATATCTACGAAAACGTTTTAGAACCTCAGGGGACTCGAACTCGGGTCGCAAGCTAAAGAGTCATGCCACATACCGATTGAACGACAAAGGATATTAAAATTTGCATATCATAACCCAACCAGATCAAGCAAGCACTTACCCATCGTTCTTTTATATCATCCTATAACAGTTGTCTGTGGAATTTAAGTATATACGAGTATATTCACGATGACACCGCAAACGTTGGCATTTTAAATGTTTGCAGTACGTTTTCTTCTGTCCGACTGCCTTTATATCTAATTGATGTATGCTTGGGTCTACATTGTTAAACATGTAAGACATAAAAAAAAGGGGGGGAAATGGAACATCGATTCAATAGGAATATTTACATGCTCTCATTTGCGTACTTAACTAGTGCCTTCGTTGAGGGGAGAAATGTGCTCTCCAGTGTAGAGAGGTCAGAAAGTAGACCATCTATTCCCTTCGAGTAAAATCTTTTCCATCTTTTAACTATGATAGAATGTATCATCTTGTCTACTACCTCTCGATGGGTATTCAGGTAAAATCAAAGGGTCATCTGTCATTGTAATTTCAGGTGTCATCGGAAGATTCTTACTATAGTTTTATCACGAATTAAAATCTTCAGCATTTATTAATTTTTTATAAAAACTGGATGACTAGATTATGTTTCATTACAAGCATCAGTTCCAGTGTGTGTATTACAATATATAAAAGGATTGGCACTGACATTTATCTTGATGAGTACTTACGGCATATTAATGTTATCATCATTATCATTACCTGGATAAATGCTGCTTTTAATTAACTGGTGTGGAATACTGATACTGATATAGGTGATACAGCCTTGCTTACTATCAAGTAAATATTCCAAGTAACCTCTTACGCTGCAGAGTTCACGAAAGTGCAAGCTTTGCTGCAGACTTATTTTATAACATACATACATACATATACCTTGGCTGTTTCCCCCTACAGTGCAGAATATCCATATATTATTTTCTCAATGAATAGATGTGGAGATTTACTGTTCTGTAATGCCAGAAAAGATCAGAATGCATAATAATAATAATAATAATAATAATAATAATAATAATAATAATAATAATAATAATAATACATACATACATACATACATATAGAGGAGTCGTAATCCTCCTTAAAAGGGGGGTGGCTGAGTTAAAGCAAAATACCTTGACCCATTGCAGTAAGAAAATACAGAGGAGGGAATTCCCAGTCCCCTCGCTCCACCACTTAGTCGACCTTTACGACGAGAGGAGGAACACGGAGAATGATGATGATAATAATAATAATAATAATAATAATAATGATAATAATAATAATAATAATAATAATAATAATAATAATAATAATAATAATATTGGTAGATATATAACAAAAATAAAACAAAATATAGTCGATACATACATACATATTATATATATATATATATATATATATATATATATATATATATATATATATATATATATATATATATATATATATATATATGTATATATATATATATATATATATATATATATATATATATATATATATATATATATATATATATATATATATATATATATATAATAAGTTAAATAATACAGAATAAAATAAATTAAGAAGCAAGATAAAAATGAATATATAGAAAAATTTTATAAAAAATAAAAGAAATTAGAATAAACTAAAATGAATTATATATATATATATATATATATATATATATATATATATATATATATATATATATACATAAAGACATATATACAAACATGTATGTATACATATATTTGCATACATGCGCATATGTATATATACATACTCACATACGTAAACATATCCACATACATACATATACATATATACGCGTAAGAGACATACATATATGTACATATATCCAAACATACCTGCAAACATATACAAAACACATAATATAGACAAACATATATGTACATATATCTACAAATACATGCAAACATATACACATATAGACAAATATATACGAGCAGATACGTGCACTCTCACATAGATACATATACACACAAACATACAAATACAGACATGCGAACCTCCATACATGAGTACATATACAAATACAGACATGCGAACCTACATACATATGCATACACATGAGCATATATATACAGTTAGGAAGAATAATATATCAGTTAGGAAGAATAATATCAGTTAGGAAGAATAATATCAGTTAGGAAGAATAATATCAGTTAGGAAGAATAATATAGCAGAAACAGGTGGGTGCCACCTCAAACACAAATTCGAATTTTCCTTCAGGTTTGACTTTTGTTTTTCTTTTTCTTTTTATACTTAAATTACCATGGTCAAGTTTTTAAGTTAAGATGTGTGTTACCAGAAAAGAGATAAACTGAGTCACTAAATAGCACTTATATGGAGATATAAAAATTCTGTGTGAAGCTCAATTAAAAGTTTTTCTCTTTTTTTTTCCTCTTTCTCGTCTTCTTTCTATATTCTGTGAGAGGGAGAACATAAAAATGAGGCCATCTCTGTCCCAAACCTCTCCCACCCAGAGGTCGGGAGAAGGGGTAACCATCAGGGGACTTAAACAGAGAATCAAGAAGTTAGAGGAAATGGTTATAAGCCTTGATGATAAAATTCGGAATATGGATGGAGAAATGAAAGAGAATGAAACACTCAGAGAACAAATAAGATCTTTGGAGGAAGCAAATAAAGCACAAGGGCAGGAGAGAAAGGAACTAGAAAAAAGAATAAAGAAGCTGGAAGGGGAAAAGTCAACTAGAATCTAGAATTTCTAAACAAGAAGATAAAAACAAACAGCTGAATGACAACCTAAAGGAATTAGATGTTAGTTCACTGCTCTCTTCTGAGAGAGACGAGATTGCTGCTTGGAATGTCCAGATTAAGGAAAACATTGAACAGTTCAGAAAAGAGTTCCAGGAGCTGAATATGGAAAATGATGCCACGAAAACTTCCTTTGCTGATGCACTAAAGGGGAATGTGGCAGTAAAAGAGGCTGTAAAGGTGGTGGCACTGGAAAACATACAAACAGTTGACTATAAAGAGACAGTAATCGAAAAAATGAAAGACGTTGTGATGGAAAGGGCAAACCCTCTCATCAGACAGGCACTTGATAAGGAGAAGACAGTGGTAATCTCAGGCATAAGTGAATCCCAGGAGCCAACATGGCAGGGGAGACTTGAAGAAAATAAAGCTAGGGTTGTAGACCTGATAAGAAAGCTTGGAGTAGTATGTGGTCCTGAGGATATTGTAAACATACACCAACTAGGTAAATATTCGAGGGAAGGAAAGCCGAGACCAACAAAAGTAACCTTTGAGAGAGGGGAAACATGTAGGGAAATATTGTTGAGAAAAAAAAGTCTAAAAGACCTTCAAGAATGCAAAGAAGTGTTCATTAGACGATACAGAACACAGGAAGAGATGGGAAAGATCAAAAACTTGTTGCAAGAGGCAAGAAGGCTAAATGATGAAAGAAATGAAGAAGAGAAGAAAAATTTTCGTTACAGAGTACTTCCAGACAAAGGGGGAGATAAAGAAGATAATGACAGAAGATCAGGGGATGGGGCCTCATTAAGACTGTTATACACAAATGCTGATGGATTAGCTGGTAAGGCAGTAGAATTAAAAGATAGGATTCACAACAGTAAGGCAGATATAGTAGCAATTACAGAGACTAAGTTGAGTGAGGACATAAACAGTGTCACAGTTTTTCCTAAGGGCTTCAGAATACTAAGGGTTGAAAGATCTGAGAGGACTGGTGGAGGGATAGCACTGCTCATAAGTGAAAGGATTCAAGTTGAAGAAATAAACTTGGCTATAGAAAGTGAGTTCAGGGAATTTCTTGTTGCTCGCATAAATACTGGGTCAGAGAGCATTATAATAACTGTTGTATACAACCCACCAAGGAACCAAAATAGGCTTGAAATTTATGAGGAAAGTCATATAGGTACTATTGAAGTCATAAACTCAGTTGTTAACATGGCACGGGAGAAAAAATGTAGGATTTTGATTATGGGAGACTTTAATCATAAAGAGATAGATTGGATAAATCTTGACCCACACAGTGGTGAGGACTCATTCGGGGCAAGATTCCTAGATTGCGTACAAGGGAATTTCCTACACCAACATGTAATGGAACCAACAAGGGCCAGGGGTGGGGATGAGCCATCACTACTTGATCTAGTGTTCACAGATAATGTGTTGGATATTGAAAATATTGAGTATGAACCACCAATTGGAAAGAGTGACCACTGTGTGTTGTTGATGGAGTATATCATTGAAGATATTCTTCCTGAGAGTAGAGGCACTGAGGACATGAGGAGGAACTATCCGAATGGAGATTACATCAAAATGAATGAGCTTTTTGCAGTTATTGACTGGAGAACCTTATTTTACAACAAATCTGTACAAGAAATGTATGACATCTTTTGTGAGAAATATGGGAAGATAGTAGATTGCTGCATACCTGTCACCAAAGTAGGTGTAATTCATGCCAGAGAGAAATGGTTCGATAATGGGTGTAAAAGAGCTAAGGAGTGGAGAGACAAATGCTGGAAAAGGTATAGGAGGAGAAAAAACATAAATGCCTGGAAAACCTACAAAAGAGCAAGAAATGACTATCTAAGTAAAAGGAGAGAGGCAGAGAGAGATTATGAGAGGGACATCACCAGGAAGGCTAAAGAAAATCCCAAGCTTTTCCACAGCTTTATCAGAGGAAAACTGAAGGTAAAAGAACAGGTTTTAAGGCTGAAGAGAGCGGATGGAAGCATCACTGAGATGGATGAAGAGATCTGCAAAGAATTGAACAAGGAGTTTCAGTCAGTATTTACAGTAGAAAATACCCCACCCCCTCAGATTGCAGTGATAGAAGCTCAAGGGCCGGTATTAGAGAACATCAACCTTACAGCCACAGAGGTATGCAAAGCGCTGATGAATTTAGATGTTCATAAAGCTACAGGTCCTGATGACATATCCCCTCATGTGCTTAAAAAATGCGCAAACACAATATCAGTGGCACTAAGTATCATATTTAAGGAGTCACTGGAGTCGGGGGAGATTCCAAGATGCTGGAAACAAGCAAATGTGATACCTATCTTCAAAAAGGGAAGGAGGGATACGGCTCTGAACTATAGACCAGTTTCCTTGACCAGCATAGTTTGCAAAGTTATGGAGAAACTACTAAGGAAACATATCTCTCTTCACTTGGAATCCTTCAACTTTTTGTCAGTGAGGCAGCATGGCTTCAGAGAAGGCAGATCAACAGTAACAAACTTATTAGAATTTTATGATGAGGTAAGCCAAATCTTACAGGAAAGAGAGGGCTGGGCAGATTGCATATTCCTAGACTTCCAGAAAGCGTTTGACACTGTTCCACATGGGAGACTTATTAGGAAGCTGCAATCAATGGCTAGAATAGGTGGAAATGTCTTGGAATGGATAAAAACTTACTTAGAAGGAAGGGAACAGAGGGTTAGAGTAAGACACTCAGTGTCTGAATGGAGAAGAGTTAGTAGTGGAGTTCCACAGGGTTCAGTTTTAGGGCCACTTTTGTTCCTTGTATATGTAAATGACCTACCAGAGTCTGTAAATTCATTCATGAATATGTTTGCAGATGATGCAAAGATTGTGAAGAAAGTAAAAAACGAGAACAATGGTAGAGAACTTCAGGAGGATCTAAATAATCTGCATGAGTGGTCAGAAAAGTGGCTAATGAAATTCAATACTTCAAAATGTAAGGTAATGAGAATGGGTACAAGTGCAAGAAGGCCCAAGCTTGACTACTTGGTGGCTGGAGTACAACTTCAAGAGACAGAAAATGAGAGAGACCTAGGAGTAAACATACTGGCAGATTTGTCTCCAGAAATACATATAAATGGCATAGTAAGGGCAGCATATGCATTCTTATCAAATGTAAGGGTAGCCTTCAGGCACATGGACAAGGAAATGTTCAGAAATATTTATGTAACCTATGTGAGGCCAAAACTCGAATATGCAGCCCCCTTTTGGAATCCGCACTTGAAAAAGCACATAGCTAAGCTTGAAAAAGTTCAAAGACATGCCACAAAACTGGTGCCAGAAATACGCAATCTCAGTTATGATGAGAGGCTGAGGAAATTAGACTTACCATCACTCGAAGCTAGAAGAGTAAGGGGGGATATGGTGACAGTCTTTAAATTCCTTCATGGTTATGATAGAGTGGATAGGGATCGATATTTCGATATGGCTGGCTCTAGAACTAGAGGTCATAGTTTGAAGCTTCGTAAGAAAACTTCTTTGCAGGATGTAAGGAAATACTTTTTCAGTGTAAGAGTAGTTGATAATTGGAATTGGCTAAGTGAGGAGGTAGTTAATGCTATCTCAATCCATAGTTTTAAGGACAGGTACGATAAGTATCACTAAGTCTAAAATGGAACCGATGAGGAGACGGGAAGATACGAGCTTTGGGCTCTTTCCCGTAAACACAACTAGGTAATCACAATTAGGTAATCACATATCTATATATGAAGAAGTATAATGAGAAAAAGAGAAAAAGAATAGATGGTTATGGTAATAACGGACTAAAAAGGCTGGACGGTGATACTTGTATCTAGATTTCATCGACTCAATGCGTATTCAAATGATGAAGCATGAGGGCTTTACCTTTGTGCTTAGCTGTCCCTGTTCCACAATCTCTAAGGAGTTCTCCATGTGTATTTTCGTCTGAAGGGAGGTCATTTCCCGTATATTAATCGTTTGAGGGAACATTTTTTATGGCCATCATTTACGAAGGGGTGCTGAAAAGTTCGTGGCTTTTGGTAAAAGAAAATACAGGAAGATCGGTTGACTATAATTTTATTCAACATATTCCCCTTGGTCTTTCAGTTTTTCTAAGACCTATAAAAGGAACTCGGGAAGTTGAACCTCCAACCAGGCCTCTGTAGCAGCGATCACTTCTGAATCGGAGTGAAATTTCGTTCTCTTGAGATGTTGCTTCAGTTGTGGAAAGAGAGGATAGTTGGAGGCCAAGTCTGGAGAATAAGGCAGGTGGTTTTCCAATTCGCAGCCAAAGTCGCATATTTTCCGTAGAGTTTCATGGGCTGTGTTGGCTGGTGCGTGGTCTTGCAAAAACAGGACACCACGGCTCAGCTTTCCACGGTGTTTTTGCTTCAGAGCTTCATGCAGTTCGTCCACATGTATTATTCTGCGTTGATGGTGCTACCCTTTGGCAAGTATTTTGTGAGGAGTGCTCCGTCTTTGTCTCACAACACTGAAGCCAGAATCTTTTCAGCTATATTCTGGGTTCAAAACTTCTTGGGATGTGGTGAATCACTGTGCTACCACTTCGTTGATTGCTGCTAGGTCTGGGGGTCATAGTGATGAAGCCAAGTTTCATCCATGGTGACTAAACAAGCCATAAAATCGACCCAAAATCGCCTTTGATACTGTATTTATGATCTGCGTTTAGGCATGTCAGCATCCATTTTACTGAAAGCTCTCTCATGTCAAGATGTTGAGGATGATGTGGCCAACTCTTTCGTGGGAAATTCTGAGTCTCAGCTTTAACTTTTGCTGAAATCTGGCGATCCTAGAGAATCATGACACGCACAGCGTCGGCTTTGACCTCTGTGGTTGGCCGTTCTAATCGGGGTTCATCTATGACCTCGAAATGACCAGTCCGAACTCTGGACACCCAAATTTTCACTATGGAGTGTGATGGACAGTCATCCTTCAAGACTTCCTTAATATCGCCATGGATTTCCGTTGCTCCTTAGCCTAGCAAAAAGAGGAACTTCATGACCACTTGTGCTTCAATTTTACTATATTCCACTATAGAAGCTGCCATCATGCAGTAAAGCTTAAAAAAAAAAAAAAAAAAAGACATATTGTATACCATCATGTATTTATTCATATCTTCTCCTAATTAGTTGTCCTACCTCCCCTGTAAAAGTAACAGCTCTACCATTATCACGATACCCTTAAAGCCCGAAACTTTTCAGCACCCTTTCGCATAATTCCCTGACCAACATGGCCTTTCTAGCACCAGCCAATTCCACTGATGAGGCTTGGGACAGCACACAGCTGAGCTGACTTGCAATTCCAGTGACGCGATTTCAAGAAAAAATAATAAAATAAATAAGTTTCATTTATCGGCATTATATATACCTTGACAAAAACAGCACATCTGGCAATTCATTACATTCCCTGTCTCTGTTTTGCTTGCTTTCTTAAAATATTTTATTGGTACCCGGGCCCGATGAAGCCAATTTTCTTAGCTAGTTCCGGTATCACACTAAAAAAAAAGTCATATAGGGGGGGACTTCCGGTGTCATAATTAAGATACATTTGTAAAATTACAAAATATCAGCTTAGGATGCCAAGTCGGAATCTCTTTGATATCGGTGGCTGATTGAGCTCAGTGATAAAGGGGACCATAATGGTGTATACAACGTTAGGGGAAAGTACTATAGGCCTAATTTGGCGCCACTAAAAGACTTCTCTTACTTAATGTACCATCTCGACCAGAAAACATACAATAAATACAGTCGCGGAAACCTTCTTAGGATTGACATTATTTCCAAAAAATATATCTTTCTATTTTTTCATCTAGCTATTGTTTTTATGAGTGTGACACCGGAAAAAAGTTAAGGAAATTGTTCGCATAGAGCCCGGACACCAAGAAAACATTGGGAAGAAAAAGTAGCAGCTAAAGAACAAGGTCGAAGTAAGAAAATTATAATGAATAAGAAGAGGCTAGGCTGAAAAATAAAATAGTCAAAGAAATGAAGATCTAAAGTTATAGGATTAGGCTTTGAGATAACGATAGATAAGTTTTTTAAGATATATATATATATATATATATATATATATATATATATATATATATATATATATATATATATATATATATATATATATATGTATGTGTGTGTGTGTGTGAGTGTGTGTGTGTGTGTGTGTGTGAGAGAGAGAGAGAGAGAGAGAGAGAGAGAGAGAGAGAGAGAGAGAGAGAGAGAGAGAGAGAGAGAGAGAGAGAGAGAGAGAGAGAGAGTTTTTATCTAAAAACATTACATGGGACGTGTGCCAGTCGGGACTCCCAGATCTGCTTAAGGTTCATTATTACACTCTAGCTCATAAAAATTTCCCATATGCAATAAAGTTATTTATTTTTGGCTTTAGCATAGGGCATGCACAAATAATAATGTACTTAGTATCATGAGCTTTATATGTGCATTCAAAGAGGAATCATATAACACAAAGATATAAATGTATATACATTTGGTGCTGGATGTACTCTTAATATACAAGGTAGAGTGTAGTATTTGTAAACTAAAGGGAGCACTTGCCTGCATGCATCCCCATGTACAACGACTGGTTTAACATAGAAGCAAGCGATTGCCAAAAGGATACTGTGCTTAAAGTCTTACTGAATATATAGGTAGTGAACAAAAAATGAACAATAAATAAAAGGATGGAAATGATTATGTCAATAGGTACATAATAAGTGAATAAAGTTGTGAGAGTACAAACAAACCTATAAAGGGCGAAAAAATAGGTAATTTATTAATGTATAGGTCAAGAAAAATATATGAATAAATAAATTATTATAGAGCATGTAGCTGAATGAATAGGATATACTTATAGATATAAGTAAGCATATGGCCAAATAGGCAAAGAAACTAAAGACATGAATAACTAATGAAGAAATAGCTGCTTAAGTAACCAAAAGAACAATGCGCTCTGATTCAAATGGGGATATATATATATATATATATATATATATATATATATATATATATATATATATATATATATATATATATATATATATATATATATCTCCTAGCCCCTGGTAGAAAAGGGAGTCTGTGACGTAAAACCAGAACAACAACAATATATATATATATATATATATATATATATATATATATATATATATATATATATATATATATATATATATATATAGAGAGAGAGAGAGAGAGAGAGAGAGAGAGAGAGAGAGAGAGAGAGATGAATGACCAAAGGCACTCCCAGATCTGCTCAAAAGGTCATTATTACATTCACTTACATATATTATATATTTAAAATTTCACTAGGCAAAAAGTTTTAAATGTTTTTACATCCTTAGTGATGGATATACGCTTTATACTGAGAATAAATTGTCAGGATCACAGAAATGTTTTAGCATTTCAAAATAACATAGTCCAGTGGGTCTGAAGTCCTGTAACTTAGCACACTCTTTAATATAATGTATTAAAGAATTGATCCCTTCTCGGCAACATAAAACACATTTGGAGTATTCTGAGTGTACTGTTCCTGTTTTTTCATACGTCACTTCACATACATGTATGTAGCCATCTATCACAATTTTCTGTTAACAGTTTTCCTGTACCATAAGAGTGCAATATATCACACAAATTTTTATAGTGTGGGGTAGAGTTGCTGTTGTGTGTCTGTGAAAGCATTAATAGTTGCAGGTCTTCTTGCATCTCATTTTTAGGTACTGTTTTCGACTGAGGGTGACAAGATGTTGACTCTTCCGCAGCCTTCTTTGCACACATGTCGGCCTTTTCATTGCCACTTATCCCAATATGGGAAGATACCCATGAGAAGATGATTTTTAGGTTCTTATTTGCACATCTGATAAGAAAGTATATATATATATATATATATATATATATATATATATATATATATATATATATATATATATATATATATATATATATATATATATATATATATATATATATCATTATTGCTATTAATATTACTGATATTCAGAGATGGTTGAAGAATTCAATTAACTTCAGGAACGTTATTAGGAGAAAGTATCTTTTTGATGATTTTGGAGCTGTTTATTAAAAGCAATAAGTATTTTAGAACGGTAAATATTGATGTCCAAATTTTCATCAAAGAAGTAAGTATTACTAACAAACTTTCAATTGAGAGTTTTCGGAAGCCGATCACTATATGGGCCGAGTAGTCGGTAGATCCCAACATTAGACTGTCTTGGTTATTACGGTCGTCTAGCTAATCCGATCAAATAGTTACTGTGGTCCTCGAGGTGGGGATAAGGGCGAGGGGATGTACAGCAGCAACAGCTGTGAAGATACTGTGTTCGAGTTTACATGGTTTCATCCCGGAATGTTTCTCATTTCGCTCCATTTTTTATATTTTCTATTAAAAATTAATCAACTAATTATACATGGGGACAAGTGCGTACGGGCACAGTCAGAGATATGAAACTGTTAACATTACATTTATTATTAGTAAATCAAACATCAGTTTTATATTTTCATTCATTTTCTAATTTATATATAATAATGACAGACGAAGTCACATAAAAATTGCAAGCAATTTAGAGTAAAATAAAATATAACAATGTCACTTTGTATTTTACATTTGATCATGCGTGTATCAGCTACTAATAGGGGCTGTAATTCAAATAAGTTTCCAGGTTTATTTTACATGTAACCATTGTAAAAGATACCACAAAAAACATTGCATATAAGTAGAAGTAAATATGCTCACTTTATATTTTACATTCGATCATGTTTATATATCTATCTATCTATCTATATATATATATATATATATATATATATATATATATATATATATATATATATATATATATCTGATTGATGTGCTCTAATTTAAATCAGTTTCTAATTAACACGCAATAATTGGCACTGTGCCAAAATAAAGCTCCTAAATAAAATATTACTGTCATCAGAAGTAACAGTGAGCTGAGCTTTAAATTACTGCATAACTCATAAAACAAATAGTGCCATGACACTAAGACTTTAACTAAAATAATAAGAATTATATTGACAATAATAATAATAATAATAATAATAATATATAATAATATATAATAATAATAATAATAATAATAATTATTATTATTATTATTATCATTATTATTATTATTATTATTATTATTATTATTATTATTATTATTATAATGGAATAATAAATTTTTATTTCCAATTTAAAATTATATTTATTGGTTAATAATACAAAAACTTGTATGAAATCAGGATCGAAGAGAGGAAAAATCCAATATGTCCTCGTCTGAAATATTCCTTCACAATAAATCTCTCTTTATCCTGTTATCCTGGCATTTGCCTGATATCCCGAGTAGATATCTTACGTAAAAGAGAAAACGAGGAAATACCGCTAGATATCAGCAAATACATATATAAATACATTTGAAATTTGACTTATAAATACGAGCATTAAATAAATCTTTCTAAGAATAAAAATATAGAGAGTATTCGACATTCTAAATATAAATATATATATATATATATATATATATATATATATATATATATATATATATATATATATATATATATATATATATATATATATATATATATGAGATAATAAAAGTTATATCCTTTGCTTTAAACTCAATATATATAGAATAAAAAATTCAACAAGAGTGAAATGTTAAATAAGATTGGCATGAGCAAATATTAAGTATTTTTTTTCACACAAAATTATATAAAATATAAATATGTAGGAAGAGGTAGAAAACAAGATACTTATGAGAATACAAATGCTATGCATGTTATATATCAACAGAGTTCATCAATCATAAAATATAACGATAAATGGAAAAGGATGTACCTGTACTCTGAATATGGCATATGTCAGATTAAATAGACTTACCTTCTATTACTGAAATAAAACCAATTCTAATGCTAAAGCTTTTTTTGTAGTGTAATATAAAGAGATTTTATTATTTATATAATAATAATAATAATAATAATAATAATAATAATAATAATAATAATTATTATTATTATTATTATTATTATTATCATTATTATTATCATTATTACAGAGGTCTTAAATTCGAAATCAAGTATAGCGCATTAACACACACACACACACACACACACACACACACATGAAGATCAGGGGATGGGGCCTCATTAAGATTGTTATACACAAATGCTGATGGATTAGCTGGTAAGGCAGTAGAATTAAAAGATAGGATTCACAACAGTAAGGCAGATATAGTAGCAATTACAGAGACTAAGTTGAGTGAGGACATAAACAGTGTCACAGTTTTTCCTAAGGACTTCAGAATACTAAGGGTCGAAAGATCTGAGAGGACTGGTGGAGGGATAGCACTGCTCATAAGTGAGAGGATTCAAGTTGAAGAGATAAACTTGGCTATAGAAAGTGAGTTCAGGGAATTTCTTGTTGCTCGCATAAATACTGGGTCAGAGAGCATTATAATAACTGTTGTATACAACCCACCAAGGAACCAAAATAGGCTTGAAATTTATGAGGAAAGTCATATAGGTACGATTGAAGTCATAAACTCAGTTGTTAACATGGCGCGGGAGAAAAAATGTAGGATTTTGATTATGGGAGACTTTAATCATAAAGAGATAGATTGGATAAATCTTGACCCACACAGTGGTGAGGACTCCTTTGGGGCAAGATTCCTAGATTGCGTACAAGGGAATTTCCTACACCAACATGTAATGGAACCAACAAGAGCCAGGGGTGGGGATGAGCCATCACTACTTGATCTGGTGTTCACAGATAATGTGTTGGATATTGAAAATATTGAGTATGAACCACCAATTGGAAAGAGTGACCACTGTGTGTTGTTGATGGAGTATATCATTGAAGACATTCTTCCTGAGAGTAGAGGCACTGAGGACATGAGGAGGAACTATCCGAAAGGAGATTACATCAAAATGAATGAGCTTTTTGCAGTTATTGACTGGAGAACCTTATTTTACAACAAATCTGTACAAGAAATGTATGACATCTTTTGTGAGAAATATGGGAAGATAGTAGATTGCTGCATACCTGTCACCAAAGTAGGTGTAATTCATGCCAGAGAGAAATGGTTCGATAATGGGTGTAAAAGAGCTAAGGAGTGGAGAGACAAATGCTGGAAAAGGTATAGGAGGAGAAAAAACATAAATGCCTGGCAAACCTACAAAAGAGCAAGAAATGACTACCTAAGTAAAAGGAGAGAGGCAGAGAAAGATTATGAGAGGGACATCACCAGGAAGGCTAAAGAAAATCCCAAGCTTTTCCACAGCTTTATCAGAGGAAAACTGAAGGTAAAAGAACAGGTTTTAAGGCTAAAGAGAGCGGATGGAAGCATCACTGAGACGGACGAAGAGATCTGCAAAGAATTGAACAAGGAGTTTCAGTCAGTATTTACAGTAGAAAATACCCCACCCCCTCAGATTGCAGTGATAGAAGCTCAAGGGCCGGTATTAGAGAACATCAACCTTACAGCCACAGAGGTATGCAAAGCGCTGATGGATTTAGATGTTCATAAAGCTACAGGTCCTGATGACATATCCCCTCATGTGCTTAAAAAATGCGCAAACACAATATCAGTGGCACTAAGTATCATATTTAAGGAGTCATTGGAGTCGGGGGAGATTCCAAGATGCTGGAAACAAGCAAATGTGATACCTATCTTCAAAAAGGGAAGGAGGGATACGGCTCTGAACTATAGACCAGTTTCCTTGACCAGCATAGTTTGCAAACTTATGGAGAAACTACTAAGGAAACATATCTCTCTTCACTTGGAATCCTTCAACTTTTTGTCAGTGAGGCAACATGGCTTCAGAGAAGGAAGATCAACAGTAACAAACTTATTAGAATTTTATGATGAGGTAAGCCAAATCTTACAGGAAAGAGAGGGCTGGGCAGATTGCATATTCCTAGACTTCCAGAAAGCGTTTGACACTGTTCCACATGGGAGACTTATTAGGAAGCTGCAATCAATGGCTAGAATAGGTGGAAATGTCTTGGAATGGATAAAAACTTACTTAGAAGGAAGGGAACAGAGGGTTAGAGTAAGACACTCAGTGTCTGAATGGAGAAGAGTTAGTAGTGGAGTTCCACAGGGTTCAGTTTTAGGGCCACTTTTGTTCCTTGTATATGTAAATGACCTACCAGAGTCTGTAAATTCATTCATGAATATGTTTGCAGATGATGCAAAGGTTGTGAAGAAAGTAAAAAACGAGAACAATGGTAGAGAACTTCAGGAGGATCTAAATAATCTGCATGAGTGGTCAGAAAAGTGGCTAATGAAATTCAATACCTCAAAATGTAAGGTAATGAGAATGGGTACAAGTGCAAGAAGGCCCAAGCTTGACTACTCGGTGGCTGGAGTACAACTTCAGGAGACAGAAAATGAGAGAGATCTAGGAGTAAACATATTGGCAGATTTGTCTCCAGAAATACATATAAATGGCGTAGTAAGGGCAGCATATGCATTCTTATCAAATGTAAGGGTAGCCTTCAGGCACATGGACAAGGAAATGTTCAGAAATATTTATGTAACCTATGTGAGGCCAAAACTCGAATATGCAGCCCCCTTTTGGAATCCGCACTTGAAAAAGCACATAGCTAAGCTTGAAAAAGTTCAAAGACATGCCACGAAACTGGTGCCAGAAATACGCAATCTCGGTTATGATGAGAGGCTGAGGGAATTAGACTTGCCATCTCTCGAAGCTAGAAGAGTAAGGGGGGATATGGTGACAGTCTTTAAATTCCTTCATGGTTATGATAGAGTGGATAGGGATCGATATTTCGATATGGCTGGCTCTAGAACTAGAGGTCATAGTTTGAAGCTTCGGAAGAAAACTTGTTTGCAGGATGTAAGGAAATACTTTTTCAGTGTAAGAGTAGTTGATAATTGGAATTCGCTAAGCGAGGAGGTAGTTAATGCTACCTCAATCCATAGTTTTAAGGACAGGTATGATAAGTATCACTAAGTCTAAAAATGGAACCGATCAGGAGACGGGAAGATACGAGCTTTGGGCTCTTTCCCGTAAACACAATTAGGTAATCACAATTAGGTAATCACACACACATATATATATATATATATATATATATATATATATATATATATATATTATATATATATATATATATATATATATATATATATATATATATGTGTGTGTGTGTGTGTGTGTGTGTGTGTGTGTGTGTGACTATCACAAAAATATGAACACGTGACACACAGATGAATAGAGGTCAGGTACGAAGGAAAATGAAACAACAAAGTGCTGAGATCTTTAAGACTGCATTTTAGTCTATCTTTATGGCAATCTTTACAGAAGCTCTAAATATGGTCTAAAATACAGTCTGAAAGATATCAGCGCTTTGTTGTTTCATAATGCTTCGTAGCTGACCTCTCTTCATATATGTATGTATGTATGTATGCATAAACACACTTTTTGCCTTTGATTAGAATGCTTATTGTAAGGAGCATATTTTTCTTTTGTCAGTTCTTTTTGCATAATAATATTGATATTCCTGTAATCTGTTTAGATAACTATATGAGATTGTAATAGTTGCATAAGTTAGTTCATTAGATAATTCTGCCCCGTTTTTTTGTAAAATAATGATAGTTAAAAAATTAAAAGGCTCTAATGAAAGAAGTAATGCTTAGTCCGAAATATGAGATATATTTCAGTGGTGGTGGGGAGTGTCGTATGGCATCTCATATAGACCCCAATAGCCGCTAGAGGGAAGAGTGCGCACTCAAAGACCCGCCACCAGAAGACGGCATACGGAGAGTGTCTGTTAGTTAGAAGTCAGACCTTGCCGGGGGCAGAACTCACATCCTAGTTAGACACCTCCCCCTGAGGGGGAGGGAATAGTGACTTTCAGGAACTATAGAAATGGGAGCTTTGAGGCACAAATTAAGTTCAAGTTATCTACAAATAAATTACTGTTAATTGAACGATGCATCTCCATCACCGACCTCGCTACCTATAGAATGAGTATAGTCTTAGAATAGCACTATAAAACATGTGTGTGTGTGTGTGTGTGTGTGTGAGAGAGAGAGAGAGAGAGAGAGAGAGAGAGAGAGAGAGAGAGAGAGAGAGAGAGAGAGAGAGAGAGAGAGAGAGAGAGAGAGAGAGAGAGAGAGAGAGAGAGAGAGAGAGAGAGCATAATGTATATTCTTTATACCTCACGAGGTCCATTTTTGCATACTTAATTATCCTTCCCACGAACCCATTCAGAGCTGAAAAATTCTTGCTCTCTCTCTCACACACTTTTTTCTCTGTTACTTTCACTTTCTCTCTCCTCTATAGGTAAGGAAAGTGGTCCCCTCCTCAACATTATCCAAGCCACAATAAAACTTAGACCATCTGACAGACATGTAGTATTCTGAAAGAGTACGCAAGAGGTATGGTTGCCTCTTTCATAGACCACCTGCCTACTCTCTCTCTCTCTCTCTCTCTCTCTCTCTCTCTCTCTCTTTACCCCCATAAAGATTGCCCAGTGAATTTTCCAGCATTTTCTTTGTCCCTCTTTCCAATTTTCGGTAGATTACATGAATCTTTTTTTCCTTTCACTCCCTCTTTTTCATTTGCTCTTTCATTCCTTCTTTATTTATCTGTTATTTATGATTTTTTTTCCCGAAGGGGAGGGGGAGGTGGAAAGGAGGGTAAGTGTGTAAAGGAGCTTGATTGCCAATAAGATTTATCTATATGAACGTGAAGGAATGGGTGATTGCATGCATATATTCATGTGTGGAGATAATACATACATATATATACATACATGCATACATTCTTACACAAAGAGAGAAATACATGCATACATAGAGACAGAGAGAAGAGTGAGAGAGAGAAAAAAAAAGATAAAGATTATTAGCCTAATAAAAATATCTTATTAATACAGTTTATACAATGGAATTTAAGTAAATATTCTCAGATAAGTTGATTAAGAAGTAACTTAAAAAACTTTGATTTAATGATTTGTGCATTTTTAATCACGAAATAAAAATGAATAAATAAGAAAAGAGAGAAAGAAAAACTGAATAATTAAAATCCCATGTTAAGCGACCAAAATGAATGACTAAAAGAGAAGTATATTAATAAATATGTGTACGCGTGTGTATATATGTATGTTTGTATG
>JAXCGZ010011380.1:97500-102500 GCA_037179515.1 Halocaridina rubra | reverse complement strand
AACTATCTCAACGCAAAGATGGCATCTGTTGTACTCCTTCCTGGCATAAATCCAAACTGAGCTTCTGTTATTTCCGTACATTCTCTCAATCTTTTGTTCATTACTCTCTCATATATCTTCATAGTATGGCTCATTAGCTTAATCCCTCTATACTTTTCACAGTCCTGGATGTCCCCCTTCTCTTTGTAAATTGGTACCAGGGTACTTTCTCTCCATTCATTTGGTATTTTTTCACTATCAAATGCTTGGCAAATGATCTCGTACACGATTTCAACTCCCAGGTTGCCCAGTGCTTTCCAAGCCTCAACAGGTATCTCATCTGGTCCAGCTGCTTTCCCGTTCTTCAATCTTCCAATTGCTTCTTTCACCTCTCGCACCCTAATATCTTCCACCTCCACCTCATTTGGCGGTCCATACTCTATAATTTGCCTTGGGTTTTCTACATTTAGCAATGTCTCAAAATAGCTCTTCCATCTCTGTTTGATATCCTGCTCTTCACACAAAACTCTTCCCTGTTCATCTTTAATTTGCTTTATATGTACCAAGTCTTTAGTAGCTTTATTCCTCTGCTTTGCTATACTGAACACTTTCTTTTGTCCATGTTTAGTGTCCAGATCTTCATAAAAATATTGTAGACTCTCTGCTTTTGCTACTGCTACTGCTCTCTTAGCATTCTTCTTTGCCACTTGGTACCGTTCTTGATCTTCTGCATTTCCCATTGCATTGTACCTTTTCTTTGCCACCTTTTTAATGCGAATCTTAGCCTGTACCTCTGGTGTCCACCACCAGTTTTCTTAATCTTGCAGTGTTTTCCTTCCTGATGTTTTCCCCAGCTCTTGTTCTGCAGCCTCTCTCGCAATTCTTCCAACGTCGTTCCAGCCTCTGTATCTCACATATGTTATAAATTTTTGACTTACTGCCTCCCAAAAGGCTAATTTACTTTAATACTCCTTTATCTTCCACCATCTTTTGCACTCTTCTTCTTATCCTTCCGACTAATATAAGGTCTGTTACCACCAGCCTATGCTGTGGAGCCACACTTTCTCCCTTGATTACTTTACAATTTATGATTTCAATTTTATCATCCCTCTTACACAAGAACAAGTCAATCTGGCTTTCTCTATTTCCACTTCTGTAGGTGAACATCTGTTCTTCTCTTTTCTTAAAGAAGGTGTTAACAATAGCCAGGTCAAAGGCTATTGCAAAATCAATTATCTGTTCTCCTTCTTCTTTTGTTTCTCCCACTCCCCATCCTCCATGCATTCTCTGAATGTTTGCATTGTCTTGTCCTATGTGGCCATTTAGATCACCTCCCAGCACTATCCTCTCATTTTCTGGCACTACCTTTATTAAGCTGTCCATCTGTCTCCAGAACTCCTCCTTTTCCTCTGCTGGGCATCCTCTTTGTGGGGTGTAGGCTGCTATAACACTGATTGTCATTCCGTGGTCTGCCACTTTTACTTTAATAATTCTGTCATTCAATCTTAAAACTTCTATAACACTTTCTTGCCATCTCCTGTTCAGTATCACTCCTACACCATTCCCACCACGTGCATCTGCTCCACTGTATATCAGCTTATATTCCTTCCCAAGTGGCTTTACCTTATTTCCTCTCCACCTCGTCTCTTGTATACAGCAGATCTCTACCTTCCTTCTCTCCAGCATGCCTACCAATTCTCTTCCTTTCCCTGTCATGCTTCCTACATTAATGGATGCAATCCTCAACCTCATTGTTTGGGCTTTCTTCTTTAGCCACGCCCGTCCTTGACGCGGTAACCCTCTCATATATTCCACAGGAGTTGGGCGAAGCTCCTGCTCGTCGCTTTCAGGGTAGGCCCTGGCCTTACTCTCTCTACAATTCTGGCTCCTTTCCATAGTTTTAGCTTTGTGTTTTACTGATGGATGCCCTTCCTACCTATTATTATTATTATTATTATTATTATTATTATTATTATTATTATTATGCCTTGACTCAGCCACTCCCCTGATAATGGGAAAAGGACTTATGAATATAGATAGATAGATTGATATTATTACTACTACTATCAGGTAATGATGGAGAGAAAAGACATGCAAGTCGAAAAAAAACAACTAAAAGGGAAAGGGGAGTGAAATTCTGGCAATCCCATCCTCCGCACAACTTTTGACCACACAACAGCTCCTGGAAGGGGTGAAGATAAGCAGGATACGATGAAAATATGATCCCTTTTCTTTTTATGAAGTTGAGGCAATCATGTTAGTTTCAGTGGTATACGTCTACATGCTAAAATTTATATAATTATAATTAAATTTATTGCTATTATTATTTAATTTAAGTTGTTACTCATACTTCTAATTTTTTTTTAAGTACATTTAGAAGCTCTATAAGAAAATATTATATCAGTAGTTTCCTTTTGGTTCTCTTTTCTCATGTACATTAGAGATATTTCCCTTTCTCCTTACCCTCTTCCGTCTTCCAGATCGCCTTACGGTGCGTGCGAAAGACAAAACTGTTCCTTCACTCTTCCTTGGCTTTTCCATTCCCCTCTTCCGTCCCTCACTGATCCCTCATACTCCTACCACGCCACTTGTAATACCCTCAGGCTCTTCCCCTACCAAGGCAGTCCCTTCATTTCCATGCCAACAGTCTCCCGTCCTGTCATTCCAATTCCTGACCTCCAAGGCCCCTCCCCCCATCATTCCACCACCAGTTTTCCTCTTGTTCTCAGCTCTCTCGGTCTCTTCTGCGTCCCCTCTACCCAAGTCTTCGCCATACGTCATCTCTCTCTCTCTCTCTCTCTCTCTCTCTCTCTCTCTCTCTCTCTCTCTCTCTCTCTCTCCTTAATCCCCTATTCCCTTCACAGCCCCTTCATCCCACCTTTACCTAGAATGGGCTCTTCCAAAACAGGGAGACCCTGGACCCCATCTTGACTTGGGATCGATACCCCCACCCTTCTCCCCTCTTCCTACTTTCAGAACTCTTTACCCTCACATCTAATGCCTTTCCCTCCATGCTCCCCTGCTCTCCTCTCCTTCCTCTTCTCCAATTATAAAATGCAGGGGATATATGAACAGCTCACTTATCTACATGTAGGAGTAAGTAGAACAACAAGCACATAAAATTAATTTAACAAAGCAAATACATGATGACAAATATTTAAGCATAATAAAAACAAATGAAGAATAAACAATGCCGTTCCATATATATATATATATATATATATATATATATATATATATATATATATATATATATATATATATATATATATATATATATATAATGAGTGACACCAGGACTAGCAAATAAAATTGACCTCAGCGGGGCCGGGCACCAAGAAAACATTGAGAAGAAAAAGTAGCAGCTTAAGGGCAAGGAAGAAAAAAATAAAAATAAAAAATAAGAAAAGTGCAGGCTGAAAGAAGAGTCATAGAAATAAAAAAATACTAGAAATATGGCAGGATAAGGCCTTGATATGACGAAGATCAGTATCTTGAAGGAAGAAAGGTCATAAGAGTTAGGAAAGACAGAAGGAGGAAGAAAGTTCAAGTCTGTCTACTTTCAAGCAAGAATTTTTTTTTTATAGTATAAATTAGCTTCTTAACTTTATCTTTATTCGAATTCCTTGAAGAAGATCTCCATCTCGGTAAAGAAAAAAAATTATATATATATATATATATATATATATATATATATATATATATATATATATATATATATATATATATATATATATATATATATATATATATATATATATATATATATATATAACGTATGCAAAAGTGCATATTTGTGTTTTAGCAGAAGCTTCACAAACATGCTGAAATTTTTATAAGCTTCCCTTTTACTACAAATACTTGTTTTTTTTTCTCTCTTTCTCTCTCTTTATCTCCCACACACTTTTTCTCTTCCATTAAGAAATGAAGAACGGCTATTTGTCGTTACCATAGCTCTACCTTTTGAAGATACTGTTCCATCATTGACCTTACACACAACACTGTACTCACTAAGCTTTTGAACCGACAGGAGCAGCCACCCCGTTTTGGATGCAACTATTCTCTCCTTTTCACCTCCAGATGCTTTGAGATTTCCTGGTACTGGAAGAGTACGTCAAAAGTGTTAGTCCTTTTTTCTTAATTTTAAAATCAACTAATTGATTCGGTGTTTCTTAACATTTATTTCTCATTAATGAGACCGATTGCCATTGAGCCAACTCTTTCTCATTTTTCAATTTGGATTAGAAGGCATTGCAAGGGGCCAGTGAGCGTAGAAACTGTCCTAGTTACATAAAAGATTCTTATGACAATCTCACTTAGAATTACGACATAGTAACAACATATGATTGATTAGTTAGTTTCGGACTAGCAAATCTTATGGGGGGGAAAAAACTGTTACCGTGTTCTACGTCTCCACATAATGCCTTTTGAATAATGAATGATTTATGCATATGTAAGTCTTAAAATAAATGGTACTAATTTGCCTGTTATCAAGCATGAGTCATGCTGCTCCTCTCGCTGATCTATGTCGTTTTCTTATTCCCTGTAGCGACCTTTAACACTCCATCATCTCTGTCTGTTGCCTCATCCTTGACATGGCATTAAATTTCATTATTTCTCTCCTCTGGATCCCTCCCCCTTTATCATTATATGTTCCCGTCTTCATTTCTCATTGCTGTTTTAATGCTTCTCTATCATATTCTCTTCTTCTTTTGCTATATTGCAAGATATGCTACACAGTCTATCTTTCAAGGAGACCATCGAATAGTATTATTATTATTACAGCTATGTGGGGGAGGGGACGTCTCATTTTTTTTTTCAAACCATTAGAGCTCGAAAAAGGCTTTGGTTTCAGATTGTCTCCAATGATAATGATGATGATGATGTCCTCATGATTGGATATGGCAGTTTAGACGTTTCTTAAATATCATTACAAATCCGCATGTAAGCCAAGTTTTTCCAATTCAACACTATTCCTTATCGAATTGCATCATTAAACCAATATTATGAATAATTTTTGT